>JZKD02S0213206.1:67062-80594 GCA_000966675.3 Picea glauca | reverse complement strand
TTTCAAAGGGAATCTAGTACAAACATGAATGAACCTAATTGCAAAATTATTGAATGATTCACCATTTTCTTTCCTTAAGCAACTTAATTCTTCACTTAATTCATGATAATCATAATTGTTAAAATATGATAAAAACTCAATTACAAACTCAGAAAAATAATGAATCAAATTAGCCGGAAAAGATTCAAACCAATATTTAACCCGACCTTGGAAAGTGAGAGTGAACAATCTACATGTAACATTAGGATCACTGATATTATGTCTTAAACATTTATTAAAAATTTACAAATATGGTCTACTGCAGATGTGTTCCCTTCATCATCAAAGGTGAGTTATGAAAAGAGATCAATTGTCTTGTTGGGAATAACTGGTAATGAGACATTGAAAGCATGTTCCAACACAGTGATTTGGGCAGGAGCCATGAAAAATTAAGAATTTGAAGACATTGACTCCAAATAGTTAGCTTGTCATCTAACCTGCCTTGTAGTGCATTAAAAGATGACACGGAAGAAGGATTTATAAATCTAGAATTATGAAAGGCTGAGGGGTGAAACATTTAATCATTAAATCGACCTCGACCCTCCTTCTAGCGCCCTTTATTGACGGGTGTAAGTGACACACCGTAAACTGGAAGGTCAAATTCAAACTAGGGTTGTCTAAATAACCCAAGCCGTTTGGAGTGAGATTACCGGACAAGTTTAATGGCTCTGTTGGTCGACTAAAATCCTAAATGAGAAAAATAAAGGAACCTAATCTAAAAAACTACGATACTATGTACATGAATTTAATTATTTACAAGTGTTAAAGCAGAAACATAAGCATGTGATTATGAACAGGGTATTTACAATTTGCAAGTTTTGGTGGATGTCTTGCGAAATCAATGTTTTTTGCAATTGTTTATGAAGTAGATAAAGAAAGCACATACATTTTATATTTTCTGTTTAATAATTTAAAATCTAAGAACTCAAAAATACTAATAAAACATAATTTGAAACAAGAACAGAATAACAATCAAAGCTAATTTAAATTGTTCTTATTTCATTAATAAATAAACTAATAACAGAAATAGAATAGGAGTAAACTAACCTCAGATTAATCAACTAATGAGTTTATGTCTTTGCGCAAATCAAACTCCCAACTATCTTGCCTATGAGAAAAACCTGTAACATGCTTGTGCTAACATTCCTAGAATAAACTCAAAGGTATTTTTGGAGAAAATATATAAGAGTAGAGTAATAAACATATAGATCCGGTGATCTTGTAAAGATGAACACTTATAGTAAAATAAATTTTAATATAAAGCACTCATGTAATACATCATTTAACATCAAACATAAATTAATGATATTTAAATGAAATAATGATCACAGATGTAATATATGAACAGAAAATTATAGACAGAATTTAAAGTGTTGAATAAAATGAAATATCATATGTTGATAAGACTAAAGTTGTATAATATATTAACATTCCATAATATAAAAGGAAAAATGTAATGGGAAAGCACCACTCTATTCTAAAGACGAGGAGTGAACAACTTGTCCATACAGTCTTGGAAATTACATGTCCATCATGCGTTCAAATCAAAGATTACTTTACTACTGAGAATAAACAATATTTAAAGTAGTTTCAGGATTCAAATGCTCATATCACACAGGATAGAGTTGAATCCACAAAAATTGGATAATATTACAAAAATAGAGAAAATAGTAACCACTCATGCATGAGTTGGTTTGTTCAAAAATAAACCAAAGTTTGATAAAAATATAAAAAAGGAGAAACTACTGAACATTTGAGCATATAATTGAAATGTTTTTGCTCCACACAATCAACAACATAATCTTCCATTTCCTGTGAATAGAAAAACCAATTTTATCCTAACTAATAACTATCCAATGATGAACTCATTCTGAAGTAAAGGAAGTGCAGGGACTTTTTAGCTGTGTGAGGATCGACTTGACTGTGTCGTGCTTGGAGCTAGGGTTCTCTCTCCTCCATGGAGGTTCTGGGAATGCCCCAGGGGCCTCCCCCTCCTCCATCTCCACCCTCTATTGTAGATGCATTCAACAAGATGTTGGCATCCTTGCCAAAGAAGAAGAAATGCGAAGCGGCAAAGTTTGTGAAGAAACTTGATGAGATCCCTGAGATCTCTCTTCCTCCAGAGGGACCGATCCAGGTTTCTTTGTCCCTGGTAGATCATGCTCTCATAGGCCAGTTCATAGGTCTCTGTCTCTCACCAAAAACCACAGAGAACTGGGTCGGAAAAAACTAGGCTCCATTAATCAAAAACAACGTAACCTCCTACTTCTTGGGGAGAGGTTATTTCATGTTTGAGTTCACTTCGAAAGAGGACAAGGAACTGATCTTCTAGAATAGCCCCTATTTCATGGGCCCCCAGGGTCTGTATCTTAACAAATGGACGTCATATTTTGACCCTGCAGTCGATGTTCCCTCTGCGGTCCCAGTATGGGTCAGGCTCCCAAACCTTCCAATTCACTGTTGGAACTAGGATTCACTGAAGCACATAGGTAATGCCCTAGGTAAATTTATAGATCGGGTGGACAACAAGGATCAATATTATTGTGCCAGAATATGCGTGGAGGAATATCTAGAGGTGGGTCTTCCAAAGGCCATTAAAATCAATGTCAGCAGCTGGACCCATGTGCAAAAGCTAGATTATGAGCAGTTGCCCTTCAAATGCTGAAAATGCCATGTTTACGGCCACTTTGCCAAAGGTTTTCTGACCAATGGTGAGGTGGAGAAAGGGAAGGAGGAGGGATAGAATCAGATCAAGCATGTCAAGTCTTCCCATAAACCCCACAAGTTCGATGTCCAATCTGGAAAAGGCCCTCAGTCAGCCCCTATTCAGCAAAATCCTCCACTGATGGGGAAAGAGAACAAGTTTGGGCATCTAAGCTCAAAAATAGAGGAATCTCAAGAGGGCGAGACTCAAAAGGTAAACTCCCCAGCCAAAGAGACCCCCTCCATCTCAATCAAAGGTAGAAGTTCTGCAGAGAGCTCCAAAGACAAATTCTCATAAGATGAGGAGGAAGTTCAAGAATTAGAGGACTCAGAGGGGGAAGGCGAACAAGGAGATTATCAAACCTCTGTCAGAAGATCCACAAGAGGCCACAAGTCAACACGGGAAAAAAGAGAACAAGAAATGTACAAAGACAAGCTCTAATTGGCAAAAACTCAGAAGATGGCGAGACACCAGATTCAGGGCTCCAAGGGAGCCCAATATAATAAAAGTAAATGATGAAGGTCGTCTCCTAGAACTGCAGGGGTATGGGGAGCAGAGTCAAAGAAGAAGCCACAAAAATTCTAATAAGAATAGAAACCCCAAACATACTCCTCATTCAGGAGACAAAAATGGAGGACTCAGTCTTCCTTCAAACAAGAAAGAAATTTTGGAATAAAGGTGGAGCGTAAGCAGTCTCTGATCGAGAAGCATCAGGGGGGCTGGGCACTCTCTGGAACACTAATAAGTTCTCACTAATCTCTGAGACCCTAAACACTCACTGGTTTTTTTTAAAGCTGCAACACCTCGTCAAAAAGGAGATCATAAGCCTTTTTAATGTGTACATCCCAGTTAATGTTGGGGAGAAAAAGGCCTGCTGGGATTCTGTAAGAAACCTGGCAGACCTAGTAAATTTGGAAACTTTCATCATTGATGGAGATCTTAATCTCACTTTACTCTCAGTAGAAAAGAGAGGAGGCAACATCGTAAGGGATCCAGCAAGGGAATGAGCAGAAGACCTTATGCAGGACTGGGACTTGCTAGACATCAAGCCCTCTACTGGTAAGTTCACTTGGTCAAATAAAAGAGTCAGTCCTGGACATATTGCAACAAGAATGGATAGATTTTTTGTTCAACGTTCCTTCCTCCTTCTAGGGTTAGAGGCTAGAATGCATATTCTTCCTTCCAGCATTTCTGATCACAAACCCATCAAACTTGAGCTGCTATAACATCTTGATCTCGGCCCAATACCATTCATATTTATCCCTCTTTGGGTCAAGGAAAGTGGGAAGCAGCCAGTCAAGGGCTCCCCTTTTTTTGTTTGGGAGGAAAATCTCAGAAGAATGAAATTTGTTCTAAAAAGATGGGCCAAACATTTGCCTAATCCTTCCACCAAAAGGAAAAAAAATCAAAGCGCCTTAGAGCTCCACCATTTGCATTCGGAAGATGTTGAAATTACAAAAGAGGCTTTAGACAAAGAGGCACATCTTCAGCAGAATTATCACAAGGCTTGCTTAGCCAAGGAAGAATATTGGAGGTAAAAATCGCGTAGCCTATGGCTCAAATTAGGGGATAGGAACTCCTCCTTTTTCCACAAACAAGCCCAAGCAAGGAAATGGTCAAATGCCATCTCAAAAATTAAGGAAGAAAATATCACCCACAAGGACAATACTAGTATCAAAACGGCAGCCTCCCTCCATTTTAAAAATCTATATAATGATGAAGAGGAGTTGGGCCAAAATTCTAAACTTCTGGAACTGGTCCCCTCTTGATAACAGCAAAGATGAATTAGTTTCTAGAAGCCAAAGTCACCAAAAGTGAAGTAAAGGATGCCCTCTATGCTATGGACCCCGACAAAGCCCCAGGCCCGGATGGATTTACAGCCAGATTCCTCCAATCCTGTTGGTAGATTGTAGAAAAGGATTTCTTTAAAATGATTTTAAAATCCCAAAACTGTCAGAAAATCGGAGGCAACACTAACTCTGCGTTCCTTTCCCTCATCCCTAAGGAGAAAGGAGCCAAAACCTTCAACAAATTTCGTCTGATATCCAATTGTAACATAGGGTACAAGTTGATCACCAAAGTGATAGCCAGCAGACTTAAGAACATCCTCCCCAAGATTATACCAGAGAACCAAGGAGGCTTCATCTAAGGAAGGCAACTTGTGGACAACTTCACTTTAGTTCAAGAGGCGATTCACTCAAGCCTTCACCAAAAATAAAAAGGTATGGTTGTCAAGCTTGATCTAGAAAATGCTTTTGACCGAATTAGACACGACTTCCTATTGGATGTCTTTCATAAGCTTGGATTTGGATTGAGATTCATAAATTGGATTCGGGATTGTATCTTGGAGCCCTGGATCACCCCCCTGGTGAATGGTAGGGCTGCTAACTTCTTCAAAGCCTCGAGAGGACTTAGGCAGAGGTGTCCTCTTTCACCCCTCCTCTTTGTTCTAAAAGCCTCTGTCCTCAGCTTTTACCTCGATAAGAAATAGCAAGATCATGAGATTATTGGGCTAAGTATAGCAAGAGTTAAAAAAATCAATCATGCCCTCTTTGTCAATGATACTTTGTTGTTGGGGGCTGCCACAGTGAATTTGGCTACTAGGTTCAAAGAATTATTGGACAAGTTCTATAAGGATTATGGCAGCAAGCTAAACAATGGGAAATGTCACATTTATGGCTGAAATGTTTCAACCTCCTCTCTCAATGCTATAGCCAGATGCTTTGGATTTGTTGCCTCCTCATCCTGGTCTTCTTTCAAGTATCTTGGGCTTCCAATCTTTCTCAAGAAAGTCTCCAACCGAGACTGGCTTCCCCAAATAGAGAAATTCAAAATTAAAACGCAGGCATGGGGTTCCTCCTGGCTCAATATTGCAGGTAATATGGTGCTCATCAAAGTTGTACTCCACAACCTTCCTCTATTTCATTTCACTGTCCTTATTTCTCCTGTAGGCATCCTTGGGAAGATGGAGGATTACATTCGTCAATTATTTTGGAAGGGAGGAAAGCAAAATGAGAAAAAAATTCCTCTCGTCAGATGGGAAATATTCTCCAAGCCATTGATGGAGGGGGGTCTAAACTTTAAAAACATCTTCTCCCAAAACGTAGCCATGGGAGAAAAATCTATTTGGAGAATCATTGCTCCCAATCCTGGCTGGGCGCAGCTGGCACTGTGGAAGAAATATTTTAAAGGTAAGAGAACCCGATCCTTGGACAATCCACTCCCCCAAATCAAGTCACCCCTCCTCAATCTTTGCGTCAAAGTCATCCCTCTGGTCAATTCGCACGCATTCTGGATCCTTGGAAATGGCAAAAGCATCAATGTGTGGAATGACCGAATTATTAATGATTCTCCACTGGTAGAGTACAACTCCCTGCAATCACTACGCCTGCGGTTGGATGGTGCCGATTATAAAACATTGTGGGACCTCTCCTTATGGAATGGTACAACCTAGGCAAGTTGGAAGCAAATCCATGTACCCCTGGAAGTCCAAGTCGATTGCATTGAGTTTTTTTCCCTTTTGCATGGCTTGGCTACCACTCACGTGAGGAGAAAGGACACTCGTGACTGGGGGCCGATGGTTGGTGGATTTTATGTGGTGCAGGGCTATGCCAAGCTGCTGGAGTGGCCTCATGTTCCTTCAGATCTGGAACCCTAGAAGGGGATCTAGAATCACCCCTCCATTCTGAAAATCAACTTTTTTAGTTGGTTGTTGTGCCATAGCAAAATTTTAACAGATGCCATATTACAAAAAAGGGGAATTTATGGTCCATCTAGGTGCATATTGTGCAGAGAAAACATTGAGTGCGCCCGCCATTTGGTATTGGAGTGCAAATTCGTAACGCAAATATGGAATGATCTCTTAGGAACTTGGAGATCCAACTTTGCACTCCCTAGATCCATTTCCGAGTTGTTCGCAAACTGGTTGGCTAGATATCGTGGCCCCTTTCCAAAAAATAGAATCATCAAAGCTGCATGGTCCTTCCTTCCAAAAATCATCAGCTGGAAAATTTGGCTAGAGAGGAATAAAAGGATCTTCAGAAATAAATCTTAGGATGCTAAGTTTGTGGTGATCAAGATAAAATTCCAGCTTAAAGAATTCCTGGTAGATCAATTGGATGACTCAAACTTATGCCAGCAAGACCTTGAGTGCGGCGCCTCACTTGATCTTCATTTCCAAAAAGCAGTAAGCATCACCACCCCTCCCAAAAAGTGGAAAATAAGAGAAAATGAGAAATATTTCTATGACTGGATCTCCAAGCAGTCAAGACTCTCCCTCTTCTTTGACGAGGCAGCCAAAGGCAACCCAGGAAAATCCAGCACAGGTGGAGTTATAAAGAATTTAGAAGGCAGAACGATCCACAGTTTCGCCTGGGGCCTGGGCCATACTTCCAACATTCAAGCTAAAGTGATGGCTCTCTTCCAAGGACTCAAGTATCTCAAAGACTTGGGCATTAGTGAGGTAAATGTTTTCGGGGACTCGCAGGTCATCATTAAATCCATAGTGACCAATTCTACCCCGTCAGATTTGCGCTTTACAAGAATGATCTTTAGAATCAAAGTCCTGGCAAAATCCTTGCAGAACTCGAATTTTTTCCATGTGCTGAGAACGAACAATAAGGAAGCGGATTTGGAAGCAAATAAAGTAGTCCTCCTTTCTGTCGGATCCATTCTAAGAGATAGAGATGAATCTTGGGATCCAATTCCTTAACTCTCTACTTACCATATTCTATTGCATCCTTTTGAAGCAATTTGTTTGTATTCACAATCTTGGGCAAATCACGGAAATTGATACCATTGTTGCATGTAAGATGAACTGGAATATTAGCATAAGCGCCATGATCCTCCTAATAGGAGAGGTACTCTGAGCTCTGCTCCCAATTTTTGTAATCTGAATTGAGCCATTCATGCCAAGTTTCTAATATAATCCCATAACTGTTCCTGTAAAAAAAAAAAAAAACTTTGGACTCTTCTAGCATCAAATGGTTTACTCTGCTCCGATAATTTAGGATGTTGGCTCTAGTTTGTTTGCATATTGTGTGTATGTTGTTAGTGTGACTCTGTGTTGTGTATGGACATTAAAAATATTGTGAATAATAGTGAATGGATGTGAACTCAAGTTATCACATGTCTTTTATTAGTAACAAATGAAATAATTTTTGGGTTTTGGACACCAGTGGTATCTACGACTTGGGTTTTGCAAGGCAAGAATATAAACATAGTTGGGTTTTTAAAATAATATTATGAATGAATGTGAGAATGAAGTCTCATCTACGAAGTGCATTATAGCCTTTACTTTCGTAGGTTTTCATGGGTTGTAACTCAGTATCGTGCACCATTGTTTTTTATATTGGGTATGGATTTTAAAACAAATAAAAAGAAAATTTCAGGGTTTGCATTTCGACTGCTTATGTATTTGGTTCAAAGGGAAATTTTAAACAAATGTTAGGGAACATTGTGTTATATAGAGATGGCATGGTTTGACTATAACTTGTGTTGGGCATATGGATCAGTTTCAAACATGTTTCAATTTGATTTGTCTCTTGCTCATATGGGTTTTTATCTACTTGCTCTCTTGGTATTGGTTGAGTTATGGTTCTTGTATTTCCAAAGGAGCTCGAAAATGTAGGGTTTGCATCTATGCTTGTGTCTTGACCTACTCTTGTTTATGAATTCAGAAATGGTTTGAGCAATTTTCTTTGTCTAAAAGCATGGATTTGAAACCCTCTAATCAGTTTCATATGGGATTGCTTATTGATATTTAGTTCAGCAAATAGATTCGTTATATGCATAGAACTGAGTTGGAAATTTTGTATGGGAATTGGGTGATGATATTACAAGCCTATGCATAGCCCAACATTTTATTCTTGGGATCATATTGATTGGATTATGGTTCTAGCATGTTGATGGAAACTCTGAAAAATTACAAATATTTTATTTTTAAAAGAAAATTTGACTTTGATTGCACTCTGGTTTCGTCATTTTCTTAATTACCAATAAATATGAATATTAAAAATGGCATGGTATATGCAGCAACACATGAATGGGAATTAGTTCAAGCAAATTTGATATATGGGAAAATGATCAAACCCTCCATTATTCTCTGTTTGATTGACATTGGTTTGACTGTAATATATTGTTATATTTATATTTAAATTCTATGGATGGAGTATATATGATAAAGACAAAGTTTGAACTAATATACTTTGAAAGATTTTAGATATGATTTTTCATACAGGAAATTATTGAGTGGAATTCTTTGGAACATTTATTAATTTATTTTAATCAACAAATTAAGCTCCAAGGAATTAAAAGACAAATGAACTACATGGTTTCATTTGAGGTCTTGAGTTATTCACATTGGTTGATGATTCATGGAAGGATAAATTATCTGTGGAAAGAGCATTCATCATTTTCATTTCCTGTCCATAATTTCATTTTACACAAATTATAAAGCCTCTCATTTTTCCGAAAATCATTTTATTATCCCTGTGCTTTGTTTTCAAAAGATAATGTGATTGTGTGGAATCTCTTTAATTTGGAAAGATTGGTAAAGGGAAGATTTTGTATTAGAACAGTGAACAGTATTGGGTGAAATGTTCAATAAAATGAAGATGATGATATAATAAAAGTTGATCTTATGTTATGAATTGATTTTGTTTCAGAACAGTAATCAGTGTTCCCCTTTCATAATACCACTTTTCATTTGTTACAAAACCAATCATGTCCCATATATCATTGAATTCCCATGTTCTAAACAATGATAGTTGTGGACTGAAGTCAGCAAATAAATTATGATTGATACATGTAGAGTAATGGATTGATTGCATGCATGCTTGTTTGTGGACTGATAAGAGCCAATGTTTTAAATTTATCTTTAGGAAAAGAGAATTTATGGTTGATTAGTATTTCTTATTTCATATACTAATCTAAGATTTTTTTTAGACAATGAGTTTCTTCAGCAGAGGAAGCCATGACAGAGGCAGAGGCAGAGGTAGAAATAATTTTTGGCAGAGAGGTAACATGAGACCTAGATTCTCCATACATTTTGATGTTGATCCTCAAGAATTGAATTAGCTATTTCAAGCTAGTTTCTTTAAATTAGTAGGCCAAGGAGTGTTTCAGCCACATCCTCGACCAGAAATACCTCCATATCAGCCTCATCCTAGTCTTTCTAATGTTCATGTTCCAGCTCATATGTCCCTCCAGCCAGAGGTCCCTATCAATGATGGTTGGCAGGATGTTGTTCATCACCCTATAGATCATAATAAGGGTTGTCCCACAGTTTAGTTTCCATTTCCACCTCCACCTTCTCTCAACCAACATTCTCAGCAAATTCCCCACATTGTATCCCCTGTGCAATCCTCACATGCAATAAAAAGACTCAAAATAGTTATATCTAAGCCTAAATCAAGTAAAGGAAAAAAATTGGTCACTCATTCTAAGTCGTCTAATGATTCCTCTCAGTCAGTCACCTCCCATGATCACCAAGTTGATGAACACTCTCGATCTTTCAGTGAATTTCACCCTCAAGTATCCAATCAGCCACACTCTGAGAAGGCCAACTCAACAAAAAAATCAGAAAAGGCAGCAAGAAGTGAAAATAGGTAAACTGCTTCTCACAGTAAATATGGTTTTTGATATTTATATGGTGGGAAGTTTCTCTATGTTTCAAACTCCTTTGGACACCATGGCACTATTTTCTATTTTTGGACAAGAAGTTAATATTTTGGTTTTTTTGAACTCGCAAAAACACACATTTATTTGATATGTGTGTGTGTGTGTGTGTGTGTGTGTGTGTGTGTGGATAATTTTTGGGAGATACAAGGGGTTGTTCAAAGTGATTACTTATGTGTATATTTATGAGCTGGCATGATTTCTTATTTAAATAAATTATGGAGTGACAAGGAGGAAATCAAAACCTAAAAGAACTTAAATAAATTAGGGGTCCCACCTATTAGTTATTAATTATTTACCCTTTATCAATTATTATGATTATTTAATATTTGTCCCTAACTAATATTAAGTCATTTATGACATAACTAAAGGTAGTTTGAAAATTACACAACTTGTTTTGAGAAAGATAAAATATGATCAAGAGAAGGGACAAAACAAAAAGAGGAGAGAACAAGGAAATAAATCTCTGGTAGAGAGTCTTATTGAAGGTAGCAGGATTCAAAGATTGAGAGATATAGTTCAGCAACTTATTCTAGAAAGAATCAGTCAATGGTACTTTCATGACTAAGTTGATCCAGATTTCCAATGTCATCCTTCTCTTGTTGTCATAGTCTTTTTGTGTGGTGCCCACCAAAGATCTCTAAATTTGATCTTGATCCTTGCCCCCGCAGGGGTTTGAAAAGAGGGTTATGATAGTAACTTGGAATGGAATAAATAAAATTACATTGATGATTTTGATCTTGCATGTGTATTTTCTTATATTACTTTCAGATTTGTATCTCATTTGTTCTTAAATTCTCAAAGCATAGTACATTGTTAGAAAAATAGGATTGCGGAGGAATAGAATAAAAAAAATGTGGAAATAAAAACATATAATATACACAATACAATAGAGACACAGATATATGTGGTTCACCCAATGTGGGCTATGTCCACCACAGAAATTGCCAGGTCCTTTCTTTTTATTATCTAGCAAAATGAAGGGATACAACCTACAACACACCCATTGTAACTTCCTCTTCTTTCTCTCACAGACTCCTCTCTCATAATACAATATTCACCATAACACATAGCCGCAATACAATTCCCTTAGAAAAGAGGGTTTCCTTCTAGGGAAAAAAATCCTAACATATCTTTTATCATCAAATTTGTGACCTTATAATGAACTGTCCAGATTGACTATGAAAATACAATATTTGAAATGCAAAAAACAAAAATTTCAGCCCCTCATGGCCAGGGGGGGCATGATTTGTGTATCATGCAACTTATTTGACTTGCATATGAATTAGGAAGATAATCAAGCTCCACAACCAATAATCTCCCACTTGGAGACAGCTCACAACAACTCCATTGTTGTTGTACCTATAGGACTATGATCCCCCTTGGACCTGGAAAATTTCTCATCTTCACCTTCATGCTTGAAGGCTAAATGATACTGAGCAGGAACTCAGTTTCTCCCTGGCTACCACCTTTATTAACATGTCTGCAGGATTCTTGCTAGTATGTATCTTTTCCAACTTCGAATGTCCATCTTCTAAGACATATCGTATGAAATGGTACTTGAGGTGTATATGCTTATTCTTAGCATGGAAGTCTAAGTTCTTTGCAATATGAATGGCACTCTCATTTTCACAGTACAACCTGTTATTCCCCTACTTCTTTCCCAATTCCTCCATAAACCTGTGTAACCAAATCATCTTTACTAGCCTTTGCAACAACAACATACTCTGCTTCCAATGTTGAAAGTGCAGCAACCTTTTGCAGTTTTGAAATCCAACTTGTTGTTGTTCCACCTACAGTAAAAACATACTCTGTGGTGCTCCTCCTACTATCTTTATCACCTTCCATATCTAAATCAACGTATCCCTCTAGAACATTTTCTAAACCTCTAAAACATAATGCTTGAGTACTAGTACCTCTCAAATACCTAAGAATCCACTTTACTTCCTCCCAATGTTCTTTACCTGGATTGTTCATATACCTGCTCACAACTCCGACTGCATGTGCAATATATGGTCTTATGCACACCATAGCATACATCAAGCTACCAATTGTTGATGAATAAGGGACCCTGGACATGTATTCTATCATCTCGTGTGTCTTAGGACACATTTCCTTGGTTAATTTGAAATGGCTATCCAAAGGTGTACTAATTGGTTTTGCATTTTGCATTCTAAACCTCTCCAACACCTTCTCTATGTACTCATCTTGAGACAATGTCAATTTGTGATTTTTCCTATCTCTTGTTACTCTCATACAAAGGATTTTTTTTGCAGCACCCAAATCCTTCATCGCAAATGAATTAGATAATTTCCTTTTGAGCACATTTATATCCTGCATGTTATACCCTGCAACAAACATGTCATCTACATACAATAGCAAGATAATATAGCTTCCATTTTCTAGCCTTTTAAAATAAACACAATGATCAGAATGACATCTACTATAACATTATTCTGTCATAAACCTATCAAACTTAAAATACCATTGTCTTGGAGCTTTCTTTAGGCCATACAAGCTCTTCTTCAACCGGCATGCCAAATTCTCCTTTCCTTTGACCTCATACCCTTGTGGTTGCTACATATAAATCTCTTCCTCCAAATCCCCATGGAGAAAAGTTGTTTTTACATCTAATTGTTCAAGATGCAAATATTATATTGCCACAAGACTTAAAATAATCCTTATTTAAGTCATTTTAACAATAGGAGAAAACATTTCATCAAAATCTATACCTTTCTTTTGTGCAAACCCCTTTACAACAAGTTTATCCTTGTACCTCTTTTTGCCTCAATCTTACGCCTTCAACCTATAAACTCATTTATTATGCAATTCTCTTTTTCCGACAAGTAACTGAACCAAGTCCCAAGTCTAGTTATTTACCAAGGAGTCCATTTCCTCTTTCATTCCTTGCTCCCACTTCTTTTTAGTTTCTACCTGCATTGCCTCTTCATAACTTTATGGTTCACTGGATTCAGTCAACAATAAATAATACAATGAAAGAGAGTATCGTTCAAGGGGTCTACTTAACCTGGTAGATATTCTAACAACACTTGCAGGAATTTGAGGTGCGTGTTGCTCCTGTTGTTGTACATTTTAATTTTCCATTACCTTC
>JZKD02S0213206.1:32041-42138 GCA_000966675.3 Picea glauca | reverse complement strand
CTTGGACTCAATTTCTGACTGAGATTTATGAATGCTTTGACACTGACACCAACCATTTGGGTCATTTGACAAAATTGAAACAATCAGGAACAGTCGAAGAATTCATAGCTCCATTTGAGCGCCTAGCTTTTCGAACAGAGGGCATGACTGATGCTTTCTTTCGAGAGTGTTTTATTAGTGGCCTCAAGGAGGAGATTCAGGCCCATGTCCTCATGGCTTGACCTTCAAGTTGGGTGGAGGATAATAAAAACCCTAAATAAGCACAACAAGTTGTATCCTCTCAAACCCATAAACCTTCCTTTATCCCTCGCCCTAAACCCATAAATCCAACTACTCCATCTGCCCCATTAAAGATCCAAAAATTGACCAGGGCTGAAATGGCGGAACGCCAACTCAAAGGTCTTTGTTATAATTGTGATGAAAAATATTTCCCGGGCC
Source organism: Picea glauca (assembly GCA_000966675.3). Classification (NCBI taxonomy): domain Eukaryota; kingdom Viridiplantae; phylum Streptophyta; class Pinopsida; order Pinales; family Pinaceae; genus Picea; species Picea glauca. The sequence continues at coordinate 41,700 of JZKD02S0213206.1, read as the reverse complement.
ACAAATGTAAGGAACAAAATATTTTTATGGCCATCTCTAAGGATATTTCAGAAGAGGATGTTGAAACTCCCATTATGCTCGAGTCACCTCAAATCACTGACATAACCCCTCCCTCCGACCCTCTCAAAGTAGAACCAATCATTTCCCTCAATGTTCTCACTGGCTTCTCCACTCCCCAAACCCTCAAGTTAATTGCTTACATCAAGCATCGGAAGGTCATCATTCTGGTTGATAGTGGAAGTACCCATAATTTTATTCATCGCCGCATTGCCCAAGAAACCCATTGCTACATCCGTGCAGTCAACAATTTCCAAATTATGATTGCCAATGGTGGTTCCATGAAATGTGGAGGGCGCTGTGAAAATGTGTGTCTCCAAATCGGTGACTACCACCTCAAATCCCATATGTTTGCTATCGACATGGGCAGTTGTGACATTGTGTGGGGTATAGACTGGCTAAGGACCTTGAGTCCCATTCTCATGGATTTTAAGGACTTAACCATGCAATTCTACCAGGAAGGCCACCAATATAAATTCCAAGGCATCACTACTAGTTCACCTGAGGTCATTAGTTCCCATTGCATGGAAAATATGCTCAAAAAAGGTCATTCTGGTGTCATTGCCCAATTCCATGCCATACAAGCAACAGAGACACCCCCGGTGCCGCAAGACCTCCAAGCCCTCCTTTCTAAACATCAAATGGTATTTTCCACTCCCCAAGGACTCCCTCCTTCCTGCGATGTTCATGATCATTCCATTCCCCTTGTACCAGGAAGCCTTCCTCCCAATATCCGTCTGTATCGCCACCCCTTTTCACAAAAAAATGAAATTGAGAAAATGGTCCAGGAACTCCTGACTGCATGCGTTATTCGTCCTAGTACGAGCCCTTACTCTTCTCTGGTAGTCATGGTCCTGAAGAAAGAAGGCTTTGGGAGAATGTGTCCTGACTTTCGGTCCCTCAACAAACTGACCATTAAAGATAAATTTCCCATTCCGGTCATTGATTACCTCGCTCGGGCTATCACCAGATACATATGAAAGAGGCAGACATCCCCAAGATGGCCTTTCGAACTCATGAGGGCCACTATGAGTTTTTGGTCATGCCTTTTGGCCTGTGCAATGCCCCCTCCACCTTCCAAAGCCTCATGAATCATGTCTTGCATCCCTTTCTCCGTCATTTTGTCTTAGTTTTCTTTGATGATACCCTCATCTATAGAAAAACCTGGACAGACCATCTTACTCATGTGGATCAAGTTCTCTGCCTACTCTCTCAGCACCAACTTTTCCTGAAACAGTCTAAATGTGATTTTGTTGCCTCAGAAGTAGAATACTTGGGGCATCTGGTGGGAAAGGATGGCATCAGGGTGGACCAGAAAAAGATTGAAGCTATGAAAGACTGGCCACACCCAAAGACTCTCAAAATCTTGTGTGGATTTTTGGGCCTAACAGGGTATTATTGCAAGTTTGTTAAGAACTACGGAAATATTGCAGCACCTCTCACTTCTCTCCTAAAAAAGAACTCTTTCACTTGGAATCCAACCGCTGCTTAAGCTTTTCAAACATTGAAGACAGCCATGTGCACCACTCCGGTTTTGGCCCTTCCTGATTTCACAAAGACCTTTGTGTTGGAATGTAATGCCTCAGGGAAAGGAATCGACGCTATCCTTATGCAAGAGGGTCAACCTTTGGCCTTCTCCAGCAAGCAACTATCTGAAAGGAATCTAGGCAAACCCATTTATGAAAAGGAAATGTTGGCTATTTTGCATGTTGTTGAGCTGTGGCGTCCTTATCTCTTGGGGAAACGCTTCCAAATTAAGACCGACCATCAAAGCCTCAAGTACTTTCTGGAACAACGCATCTCCTCCCAGGAGCAACAAAAATGGGTGACTAAGCTCTTTGGATGTGATTATGAGATCATTTACAAGAAGGGAAAAGACAATGTCGTGGTGAATGCACTGTCCCAAAAATATGAAGACGAAGGATCCCTTTTTTCTCTTTCCTTCATTGTACCCGATTGGCTCCAAGCCATGCACCAGGAATGGCTTCAAGATCCCAAAAGTTCACATCTGATCCAGCAATTGTAGACCAAGGCTCCGGCTCCCCTAGGGTACTCCTGGCTCCAAGATGAGCTTCGATACAAAGGCCATTTGTATATAAGTAAACAATCCAAGCTTAAATCCACGGTACTTTCTGAGCTTCATGCTACACCCACAGCGGGGCACTCATGGTTCACCAAAACATATGACAGGGTCAAACGTTCTTTTTTCTAGGATGGTATGAAACAGGACATTCATAATTTTGTCGCTGAATGTGAGGTGTGTCAATGCAACAAGGGAGAAATAGTCAAATCTTTGGGCACACTCCAACCGCTTCCGATTCCCCCTGCTATTTGGAAGGATATCTCTATGGATTTTATTACCAGCTTGCCCAAATTGAGGAATAAATCAGCCATAATGGTGGTTGTGGATTGCCTTTCCAAGTATGCTCATTTCTGCGCTCTTCACCACCCATTTACTACATCCACAGTGGCTCAAATTTTCATGGACCGGGTCTTCAAGCTTCATGGCATGTCGCACTCTATTGTTTTTTATCGTGACCCAACTTTCAGAAGCAATTTTTGGCAAGAACTGTTTAAGCTACAAGGCACCCAATTGCATCTCAGCTCAGCTTATCATCCCCGAATGGATGGTCAAAAGGAAGTTGTCAACAAGTGTTTGGAAACATATTTGAGGTGCTTTGCCTCTTAAAAACAACACCAGTGGACTCAATGGTTACCCCTAGCTGAATGGTGGTACAACACTTCATACCATACAGCCACTCGCAAGACTCCTTTTGAAGCGGTATAGGGACAGAAGCCACCTTCAGTTCTCTCATACTTATCGGGTACCTCGAAGGTCCAGGCAGTTGACCAAACACTTACAGTTTGAGAGGATATTCATTGTACCCTTAAAGAGAACTTGGTCATGGCACATAATCGCATGAAGAAGAAAGCAGATCAAGGTCGCTCTGAACGTCAATTTGCATAAGGGGATTAGGTGTTTCTGCAACTGCAACCATATAAGGAAACTTCCCTCAAGGCCAAGCATTGTCAAAAGCTAGCACCCAAATTTTATGGTCCTTACATAGTTCTCAAGCGTGTGGGACAAGTCACATATCAGTTAACTCTGCCCAGTCAGTCGAAGCTACATCATGTTTTTCATGTTTCATGCTTAAAGAAGGTGATTGGAACCAGGTGCCAAATTCAAACCAACCTTCCAGAGTTATCCGAAGAAGGATCCATTTGGATACAGCCAGAAGCAATTTTGGACCAGCGTGAGCGTTGCCTGTGTCAGAGAACCATCAAGGAAGTGCTAGTACAGTGGAAAGATATGAATCCAGCAGATGCCACTTGGGAACCAGCTACCATTATGCAGTAGTTTCAACATCTCAAGCCTTGAGGACAAGGTTGTTTTTAAGGAGGTGGACATGTTAAGGTCCTAACCCGCACATAGGTAGATCAATGTATTTGGATGTAATAAAGGTCAATATTAATAAGGCCTTTCAGTAAAATAGAATAAGACGGATGTAAGAAGACCTAATAGAAGCTTTCACTTCTAGAAGGATCTTCCTCTAGATGCTTCTCTTAATATACATATTTAGTATAAATAAGGGTCGAGGGTATGAAAACCCTAGCTTGGAGATTATTGTAACAGAGCGTTGCTCGACTGGAGGTTGACCCCCCGAAGAGGCCTATGAACATTGCTTTCTGAATCAAAGTGTTATTTCAGTTGTTGTTCTCATATTATATCTGTGTTATTGTGGAGATTATGCCGGTTATATTACTGTTATTCTGTCATTTCTAGCATTTTATTTATTTTTTGTGTATTTATTATATCTAGTATCTTGCAGCAATCCTATTTCTACTCCAATGGAACAGACTTTGAAACTCACATCAAAATAAGGGAATGAATTTGAGGATGCAACCAAGTATAGGTATCTTGTGAGAAGTCTGATATATCTTACTACCACCAGACCAGACATTTCTTTTGTTGTTGGGATTCTTTCTAGGTTCATGCAAAGTCCTTGTGAAGGACATTGGTTTGTTGTAAAAAGAGTTATGAAAAACTTGAAAGGAACTCAAGATTTTGGACTCAGGTACTCTAAGGTGGACAACTTCGACCTGATCAGATATTCCGCTTTAGAATTTGATGGGGATAAAGAAAAGAGAGTATCAACTTCAGGCTATATCATGAATATTTGATCAACAGTTGTCTCCTGGAGATCACGCAAACAATCAGTTCTAGAAGATTCCACAATAGAGGCAGAATATGTGGCAGTTGCAGAAGTGACAAAGTAGATTGTGTGGCTCGGGAAAATACTTGAATATTTGCAGAAGAAACAAGTGAATCCTACTCCTCTTCTAGTTGACAATACTTATGCAATCAAGTTTGCCAAGAGTCCCAAATTCCATGATTGAACCAAGAACATCAACACAAAGTATCACTTGATTCGATATCATGTAGAGGCCAAGACTATTCACTTAAGACATTGTTCCACAAATGAGCAAATTGCAAACATCTTCACCAAAGCGCTTGGAAGAGAAAATTTGAGAAGTTCAAAATGATGCTTGGACTCACACAACCCCCTTAGGATTAAGGAGGGGGAAGTTGGGCACTTAATCCTTTTTGGTTTTGTTACTTGTAACAATAATGTACATATGAAGTGTCAGAGATGCTAGGAAGAGTCATACATTGGAGAATACAAACCGTTGCATCTTTGTGTATTTATTGAGCTTCATACTAATGGAATGATCATCCCATGGAGTTCCCGTGGAGTTATGATTCCTTCCCACTATTGGCCTGATATAGATAAATGAAAATCAGTTATAAGATAATAAATCAAAGCGTGTAAAGCACGAATACAAGGGTGAGCCTTAGGGAGGTTCCCTTAATTTTTGTAGAGATACATGTGAAAAGTTATTAGCTTAAAAAAAATTGGATGTGAACCTTAGGGATGAAGGGAAAATGAAAAATGGGTTCCTCAGGGAGGAAGGAGCAAAAGAGAAAGCGATGCTACCATAATTGGATTGGGATAGGAAAGATACATGAGGATCAAACAAGGGACTAGCCTTTAAGGGTGTTGTTCATGGGTTTTTTTCACAAGGGTGTGTTCAAAACCCTACTCTAAGAAATTGTGTTCTTAGAGATAGATAATTAATGAAAGTAAAAGAAAAACAAAAGACTCGTGTGTTATAGCAATATTTTCCTCACCCCATGCAAACTTGCTCGGAAGGCCTTTTCCATTTCCATGTGCAAACTTGAAGTCCCTTTTTGCAGTTCCTAGAGCTAAAAATTGTATTTTTCCACATATACATGTCCTAACATCTATACAACATGCGTATATGCAGGTTGCACCATTACAGCCTGCATACATCGGGTTTTGTGCCCAAAATTAAAAAATGGTGTCGGGTTTCCATGTCATGTCACAAGATCCATGATCCTTGACCTTCCATATACTAGAAATGTTCTGAATCATCCCTTCAGTTCCATTTGAAGGCTATAAATGGGCCATATCCAAGCTATGGAGAAGAGGAGAAGAATTCAACTTTGAGAGAAAAGTTACTTTGGAGAAATTATTTACTTCATATTGAGTCTGCATCCCTTTGTCCTTTTAAGTCTGAACACATTGTTCATCCCCCAAGATCTTCCCTATTTGATGGAGAAGCTCATTGTCTCTTTTATATGATCTTTCCTTTGGTGGAGGATTGAAGTGGTGGAGGCCCAGCTGGAAGGGACTTAGTTTCTCGGTTTCGAATGTACTGACACGAAATTTTTTCATTCATACACTTATGTTGAATACATTTTAATAGAAATACTCTTTTCTTGTCTAATTAATGTCTTGCAAATATTTAAATTTTTATTCCATGGGCATATTTGTTATTAATATTGATATATTATGCTATTATGTGTGCCAACTTTATATATTATATACTTGCATATCTTGGTTGTTGAGGACAAGTTGCAGGTGTATTTCTTTGAGTCGAGTGCTCAACGGTGGAGTTCATCGAACGTCTGGACGAGGTACTCTCTTTATCTTATCTTGTTAGCATATTTGTTTATATAGCATACTTGATATTAGAGTTGATGTATGCAGTCATTTCTGTCTGTTGTGGTTTACCCCTTGCCATAGAGTTATTTTCCTTGTAACATCATGCATGCATCTCCAAGATCTATCGTATGACATAAACAAGATACATGCAATAAGTAATACACTTATTAACTATCATCTAACATCTAAAACACAAGATAGGATAAAAGAATGAGCAGTCGTTTATTAACCAATGAAAATATAACTTGATGACTTGTTTCTGGATGACTTGATGTAGCTAGATAGGCTTGAATGCCACCCTCTAGGATGGTTCATTGTCCTCCTTATGTGGTCCAACTCTAATATTGGTAGAATGAAGGAACTCTTGATGGTAAGGGGATAAGAGTTAGGGTGCTAAATCTCTCTAGAGGAATTCCAATATCATAACCTTACTCTAGATTGTTAGTGATTTGTGTGATCTCAATGGATCTATTTATATGTGAATGGTGGACTTTATTTGGGATATAGATTCATTGTGAACTATCCCAAAGTATTAATGAAGTAATGGAGTAAGGATGATTGAAGAAAACTAGATAAAACTCTATTAATAGCAATAATGGTTTGATCAGGTCCATGCTTATACATTGTACCATTTGGAGGGAGTATAGGCATTAATGAGCTAACAAATAAAGGTTTTTTTTTTTACTTTAAGATGATAGCACAAATTTTAGTGGATTTATCGTGTGCTCTTCATGCAAAAAATGAGGGAAATATTATGCTATAACTATTTTGGTCAAATTTTGGTTTGACTTGGCTCATTATAGTATGACTAAGGTCACATGATTATGGAAACAAGGGTTGCGGTTGCATGTTGGACAGTTGGTTTTCATTGATGTCAACCCTTGGAGCGTTTGAGATACCCCAGGGTTGTGATCGAGATTGATGGTGATTTAGTTGTCATTGACGTCAACAAGAATGGTTGATGTCAATAGATGTGATGTGTGCATTTGATGAAGACTACAAAAATCCCCAAAGGTGTGGTTATGGAACCCAAATTTGATCAAGGAATAAGAGCATAAAGGACAATGTAATTAAAGGTAACATACGCATAGATGGATAGTCCTCGTCATTTTGATTCCAATGGTAAGTGGTATGCCGTGTGGTTCCTCATGGTTAGGGAGATATTCCCTCATGAATTTGGAAGCCCCAAAGAATGGTTAGGAAGCCCCTAATTGGTTACAAGTCATTAATGAAAGAGTAAAGTGGTTGTGAAAAGAAATTCCAAGAATCCCTAAGATTAAGGAGAGAAGTTATTTAGCAAAAGTATAAATACACCTCAAGGAGTGATCCAGGTGGATATTGTTGGCAATTTGGTTGTCATTGGTGTCAACCTTGATAAATAGGTGAAGTATCATTGATTGATTGGTTTGAGAAGCATTGTCAATATTGGACTTATTTTTATGAAGGTGACTTGAATGTCAAGCATTGTCAATATTGGACATAATGTTATGAAGGTTGGAAATAATGTTATGAAGGTGACTTGAAGGTCAAGCATTTTCAATATTGGGCATAACGTTATGAAGGTGACTTGAATGTCAATCATTGTCAATATTGGACATAATGTTATAAAGGTGACTTGAATATCAGTAGAAAGATAATATTGACTAATATATTGTATGAGCTTGATRCACTCATCCTATATTGTATAAGGTTGAGATTGTGTCATTAACATCTATGCACAAAATAATAAATTKTGAAGAAATTGTCCAGATAAATAGGGTAAATGGATAATCCAATATGGATCCATACAATAACAAACCAAGAAGTTAATAAGACATGGTTCATTAAAAGTGATTCAGAAAATATCAATTGAAGAAGAGTCCAGAGATGAGACAAAATGTCAATGGTGTATGCTTGGTGAGGAAGCATTGACACCATCGAGTCACAAGTCAAGTCGATTCAAACAACAATAAGGTCGACTATCTGGAATTCGATCGACTACAAGACGAGTCGAAGACAAGTCGACCAACGCCAACCCTGCAAATTGACAGAAGTTGGAGAAGACAATTTGATCGATTTCAAGACGAGTCGAAGAAAAGTCAACCAACTGAAGGTTGAAGTCGAAGGAAAATTGAGTCGGGAAACACAAGTCGGCCAAAGAAAGTCAAGACTACCAAAGTCAAATTTCTCAAGTCGGTTTTCTTCCAAGTCGATTTGGTCCAAGAAAGAAGTAACCTAAAGGTCGAAATCGAAGCAAGCTTAAATACAAGTCGGGTCGAAGTTGAAGTAAGATTGGTCGACTAGAATTGAAATACTCAAGTTGAAATTTCTCCTAGTTGAGTCGACCAAAAAGATGTTTGTCGATTGAATGAGGAAGAAAATATGAAAAAGGGTGAGACCAAGTCAAATATTTAGTGACTAGCAGCTGAGAGGGAACCGATTTTAATATAACCATCAAGTAAAATGTTTAAAAGTTGAGTTCAAATAATCACCAACAAAGGATATATATGTAGGTCGATTTAGACATTCACTAAAAGGTAATATGTACTGAAGTGGATTTGGCATCCGACGACGAAAGGAAAATATTGGCAAGTTTCCTTCAAATAGCCACCTGTATCGGCCACCTCACACATTGTCTAGGGAAATTTCTCATGAGTAGGCTAATTGGGCATGTTCTGCAAAAATCCCATGTCGTAGAATTTTAAAATTCGTTTCCATCACTCTATAAAATTCACGCGAAAATCACTGTTTAAATTGGTGTACTAAAATCAATTAATAAAAGTTACCATTTGTGTTAATTAAATGAAGGGGTGCAATGTTTCATTCCAAAAGGACACATTGTTTCAAAGTAGCACCCTTTGGAGGAATATATAAGTAAAGGAATATGAAGGGAAGAAAGAGTCTTGGTGGATATAAATATATACACATAATGGATTGAATGAAAGTTCATTCTATCAGGTTGGTGCCTATTTACAAGTTGAGTATTATCATGAGGATTGGATTCCTCACATCTCAGTTGAATCTGAGATCAACAAGTCGAATCTTGTTCTGAGGGTTGGATTCCTCATTTCTCATTTGGATCTAAGAACTACAAGTTGGGTTTTGTATCAGAGAGTTGAATCTCTCATATTCAGTTAAAGTTGAAGACATTAAAGGATTTATTTTATTTGTATTCATTCAAGTTAAATAAATGAAAGAATGATATTTTATCTACTTCATTCTATCAGTTTGGTGTCTGTTTACAAGATGAGTCTTTTCATGAGGATTGGATTCCTCACATCTCAGTTGGATCTGAGATCAACAAGTCGAGTCTTGTTCTGAGGGTTGGATTCCTCATTTCTCAATTGGATCTGAGAACTACAAGTTGGGTCTTGTATCAGAGAGTTGAATCTCTCATATTCAATTGAAGTTGAAGATATTAAAGGATTTATTTTATTTGTATTCATTCAAGTTAAATAAATGAAAGAATGATATTTTATCTACTTCATACAGTTTGTGTTAAACATGTTTATGAATAATTAATTGAACTGCATATATCTTATTCAGTTAATTTAGTTAATCTATGAAAGTGTGAAAAGTAGTCAAAATTTCCAG
>JZKD02S0213206.1:13535-27689 GCA_000966675.3 Picea glauca | reverse complement strand
CCGCTTTAAAGGTAGAATGGTGAGGGGGGCCCAGAATCCAATATTGACCATAGATCTGGGCGCGTAGATCCTAGCCACCCAAATCTGCCTGTCGCTTAGCTCAATGTGCATTTTGCACCCCAAACTTAGGGTAAGTGGGTTTTTTACCCCACTTCTTTGCATTTTCCACTCCAAGGCCCAAACCAATGAGAAAACACCCCATACAAGAGTTAGTGATAATAGACGTAATGGAGACCATTGTTTCCTGAGGGAGAAGGATTGATCCAGGTGGTTATTGGTGGCTATTCACCTATCCCTCTAGCTTGAAATACAGTTTTCCACCTTGGCAGTGTTTCTACAGTTTTTCGAGTCCCAAACTTCTGGGGCCATTTTGAGGTCCTAAACAACATTTTTTTACATTTTGGGGCCCCAATAATTATTACAATCTCTAGATTATTCCGAGTTGAAATTCATTCCTCTTGGATATACCCTTCCAACGAGTTATCGTGTGCCCCAAACGGAGATCGCATGTAAAAGTTATGCCCCCAGGAAATTGACATATCAACTACCCCCATTGGGGCCCGAGAACCTTTTGGCATTTCATCTTTCGGGGTTAGGGTTTTGGATTTTCTTTATGTTAAAAAGGCCTTTGGAGACTCATTGTAAACATCATCTTCTTGTGAATGAGCATAGCTGTCACATCTCTTCTCAGGGGTAAGATGCCACCATTCTAGCGAGTTCATTCACTCTGTATTTTTGCAGTTTATGTACATTCCTCTCATTAATAAAAATTGTGCATTACTGTATCTCTGTGTTTATTGCAATATCTTTGTATATTTATTTTTTATATCTCTGTTATATTTTTGTCTTCATATCGTTCCTCAAAAATAATCTATGTCAGTGGTATTAGAGAAACCTGCTCATTGTCGTTTCTTAGTGCATGTCCTCGATGCGGTTGGGGTATAGAGAGTTCGGTCTTGAGCTAGTTTCTCTTGAGGACAACCATCCCAAGTGGCCTCCCATGGCAGAAGAAAAAAGAGATGCGGGAGCAGAGTATTCTATTAATTTGTTGCTCGAGGAAGCCCTCACGCAATAGAGAGACGAAATGATGGAGAATTTTTCCCAAATCCTTCAACAACTGTCAACAACAGCATACGCTTCTTCATCAAGCGGGCACTTTGGAGGCACGGTCCCTTTCAAACTATAGGTTCATTTTGATATTCCCATGTTTGAAGGTAAGATAGATGTGGATGCTTTGGAAAAGTGGTTAAATATGCTAGAAGGTTATTTCTATGTCCATAATTTTTCCGATAGAGAAAAGATTACCTTTGCGCTCCTTAAGGTTGTCCCCCATGTCAAATATTCATAGGAAACTTATTGGGAGCCAAATTCCACAGAGGAGTCGGGAATATTTGGGGCCAAGCCCACTGGGATTTTTTTATGGATGTGGTCAAGGAACAATATTACCCTATTGGAAACTATGACGACCAATACATGATATGGACCACGATGTGTCAAGAGTGGGGCCAAATAGTGTAAGAGTTCACAAGTACCTTCTATACCTTGCACACCAATCTAGGTATCAAAGACTCTAAGAGACATCTGGTTCTAAAATACCACAGGGCTCTACACAGGTACATCCAAACCGAAATGGATTTCCTGGACATCTCATTACTAGGAGACGCTTATCAATATGCTATCAAGAATGAACAGAAATTTAAGTAGTAGAACAAGCAGGAGTTCAGGTCTGCAAATGTGAAACAATCGAAGTATGGTAAAGACATCCCTAACTCACAGAACAACCAACCTCAAGACACCTAGTCCAATCCATAGGAGAAGAAGGGTAACGGGAAGACGAATAAGGACACTGGAAAGTGGTGTGAATTTCATAAAATCCCTTGGAAAAACATCGATGAATGTCGCTCCAAATGATCATTGGTAGTCGAGCTCAAAGAAACAAATCCAAGCCCCAAATCAAACTCTGATCTAGAAAATAATAAAAGGATACATATCATTTATGAAGAACCCACTCCTACTGTTGCAACCACAACAATCCAACCAGAAGAATCAGAGGATCCTGAGGAGGGGGAGCGCTTCTTCCATTCACAGATGTGGCTGAAAGGGACCCCACTACATTTCATTGTTGATAGAGGAAGCCAAAAGAACCTCATCTTAGCAGAGGTAATCAATAAATTGTATTTTTCAACAGCACCACACCCATAGCCATACAACATCGGGTGGCTTCACCAGATCTTTGTGTCATCCAATAGTGTCACTTGTCCTACAACATCAAAGCCCTTCAAGGATGAGGTATTGTGTGATGTTTCCCCACTGGAAGATGGTAATGTTCTGTTAGGCCAGCCATATATGTGGAAGTGGCATGTTTTTTATGAGTCTCAACCCCATAGCATCATTGTTACTCTAGGGGGTCAGCTCTACAGGATACCAGAGGTAGTTCTGACTACTGTCCCGACAAAATAGTTCCACAAATTAATCTCTCTTGCCGCAACGTTTAGCATCTTCACAAAATGGTCAGAAGGTAAATAGAAGTACACTGTAGCCTCAGCCCAATACCCTTCCATCCAGCAAAAGCATATCAATAAGATTGTAGAAGAGCCCCAAGATATTCTTATTGCACCTACGGGGGAACCTCCACACTTCCTAGTCAAGTCAAGTAATAAAAAATCCCTTCATGCTCTTCATGATGCATATTCACCGATAGATTCCTCCCACACTCAAGAAGATCATGCAGCTATATTGGTTGAATAGATCCAACCCCTCCAACAACAATTTCATAACCTCCTTCAACAAGCTAAGCAGGACAACTTCTTCAGCAAGGCAAGTAGCTCACCAAGGTTCAGATTCAACAAAATCTTCCTCGGGAACTTGACGCAATGGATACCATTGCTTCCTAAGGGGGGAGGATTGATCTGGGTGGATATTGGAGGACACCCACCTATCCCACTGGCTCTAAATACATGTCACACACCCACTATGGCGATATAGATTTTTCGCCTCTTTTCGAGGGATAGAATCCCTGAAGTGCCTACAGGGCCTAGCGTAGGCTAGCTCCTCCCTTGTGCACCTCCATGTGATCATGGATCACGACCATAGGCCAAACAAACTAAGTGCATTTTTCGCATTTCTCGACTCAAAGATATAGGTCTCTCAAGTCTTTTGACTCTGCAAACCTCCAAACCTTAAATGGGCTAGGGTACTCGATTGGACCCTTGTCTCGGTGTCATGTGACCTCTGGCTAGGGCGCAAATCTCAGCACCTATATTTTTCGAGTTTCGCGACTTCGAAATTCTTGTTGCAAGTATTCCTTACCTTTTGGAATGCCAACACCCAAAATACCAAAACGCCGAACCTTGAAAGGACTAGCGAGTGACAAGCTTCCCGCTTTGGGTCTTGTCCATGTGACCCTGTTCCATGACCATGCGCTTAAACTGGAAAAGTGCTTACCAGCTTTTCACGATTCAGGGAATCGCGATGCATGATATCTTCCTTTCCTCTTCAAATCCCTGAAATCTGAAATCTCTGAAGTTTCCCTCCAAAGGGAGATTAAGGGTTGTCAGCCTCCCCTGATCCAACAGTTTGGATTCTTTCAGAGTTTTGTGAATTGGGAGTTCACGATGCAACGACTCCCAAAACTCTTGTCACTCAAATCTCTGAATTTCGGTATGGGGATTTGTGTAGGAGATCAACGGTCCTTGAGGGTTTGGATCCAATGATCCACGAGATTTCAGAGCTTTCCCCGAACTCTGACCACTCACCACATGTCTCCTTCGATGGACAGTCTAGATCTTTTCAGGACTCCTCCTTTCTACCACAGAGTGCATCGGGGTTCCGGGTAGCAGGATTTCGCGACTTGCGAAGACAAGGGTTCTTTCCCTTTGGTCTCCCGGGTGCCGAAACGTCGACCGGCAGCCATGTGTCCCTCTGATGGACGGTTGCAACCTTTAGCCATGATCAACCGTGGTGATATTTTCGGGGTGATCAATGGTCACGATCAAATCCTGACCTTCTCAAACGTATTCACACCTAAATCGATTTGAGGTTTCGTTTACCGGGATTTTGTGACTTGCGAAGACAAGGGTTCTTTCCCTTTGGTCTCCTGGGTGCCGAAACGCTGAAATGCTTACCGGCAGCCACGTGTACTCTACAACTGGACAGTCAAGGTACTCCCATGGATCTTGGGATCTACAGTCCCGATTCTCGTTACTTGCGAAGGTTAAAAGGGATCGAGGCATTAATGCCTACATTCCTTCCTCCAATCTAATGGTCGGGACAGACCTTAGATCCTTCGAAAGGATCTCATCCATACATCTAGCAAAAGAAAGGGTATTCTGGGTACCGAACCACCAAAATATCCTAACTCATCCACACGTTGTCATTTCGGGATTTCGCAAGTCGAGGTTTCGGGACTTGCGAGTACAAGGGCACTTGCACTTAGGTACCCTGGGTGTCGAAACACCAAAATATCGAAGTCTAAGAGAACCATTCTCTCTCATGCAGGGTTTTAAGACTTACACCATAAAATCCTCCTTTAGATTATTGGGTAAATTTCACCAAGTTTGAAGACTCGACTGAAAGGTCTTCTTAAATATTTGAGCTATAAACTTTTGTGACTGATAGTATGAAAACTCAAGGATTCACTAGGACGGTAGTCCTTTCCAGGAACCTACCCCGGCTCTAGAGAGTGAGGGAACTTTCCCGAAAAGGGTGTCCCTGTGGGGAGATTTATCCAAGGCATTACTTGCGACAAATAAGGGAACAATTTTCCTGAGAACAAACTTGAAAGATGAATTTGTTCAATAAATATATATACGTAAGTCATATGTGGCCATTCCAATATAAGCATGCAACCACCATTTCCGATCAAAACATCATACAGACATTCTTATACTGAAACCATTCATAATTGCACAAACCATGAGCATACATTTCAGAATATTCAATTCAAGATACAAGATATAACACTTATCAGAAAAACACCAGGTGTGATGCAACTGCTGAGAGGGGTGCTTGTATCCACCCAACCGTAGGCTCAGCGACTCCAAATGGATTTACCACTAGCCACCCCTGAGCTAGACCACGATGTTGTGAGATTGAGTCTTTGTTCGTCAAAAGTCGAGAACGAAGGTTACTCTCCTTCTTCTCTAATCATCAATCAATTTGTATTTTTCCAGAGTTCTTCTGATTTCTCCTCTCTTGCGATCTCTATCACATCTTCCCCCTTCCACACTCTTTCCTGCCTTTTATTTTCGGCGAGGTTGCGTGTGGCACAAATATTCCTCGCGGTGGTCAGGCCTGAGGACTCTATGAATGGGCGGTTCACCCCCATCCCTCATTAACTCATGAGGAGCTTCTTTACCTATCAACCTGGCGAGTCATTTATTTTGGGGCCAGCGAGCCACTCTTGATCTTCGAGCCAGTGAAGACCAAATACGGTATTGGTTCAGTGGAAGTTAATGCCACCATTCCAGGTGCCTTCCACCACCTTTCATCAGCCATCGTGGTCTCTTTTCATCACATCCCCCTCCCAGCAGTCCTGCAACATATATTCATAACATTATTTGCATTTTCATCATGACTTAGCATGGTAATTCCTATATCAGCATTAATTACAAATTTGGGGGAAACAGGGTGTTACAATTCCCTCCCCTTTAAAGGAACACCATCCTCGGTGTTCTTTCTCAAAACACCTGTCATGCCGTTCTCATTCGTCCACTTCAGAAGGATTTCCCTTCATCCTTGGTCTGGTCCTTTTTCAGGATCTCAGTCTTCGTCACCTGCCTTCCATAATTCTTGGACAACAAGCACATTAATCACAATTTTGTGCAAAAACATCTTATTGTTGCTCATAATTCAAAAGGAAAATTTCATAATCTTAGCACAATACTTATCTGTGCAGTTTATGGATCTTTATCCACATGGTAGTTTTGTTATCCATGCTCATCGTCCTCCTTGACATACCCATTGGATGCATGATTCCAATTCAATAGCTCACAACAGCTATCATGATTTTATTTTCCTTTCCAAGGTTTTCTTGCACGGGAAACTACCCACTATGTGCATGATCCCAATAATTTACTAGAAAATATTAAGGTCTCCTCTTCCTTGCGGTCACTCTCCCTCCAATCCTAGGATCAGGCATCCCCTTCACTATTATACAGTCCCTCGAGTGATCCTTCTTGCCCTATTGAGGTTTTCTCGCACAGGAATCTTAGAGATCCTATTGAGTCTTATAGTCGAGGCATCCCTCAAACTTTCTCTTCCGAGGCATCCCTCCGGCTTGTGTTACCTCAACACAATAATTTTCAGGTGATCATGGCTTACCATGGGGTTTTCATGGCTCAGCAGTAGCCATGTTCATCATCTTTAGCTTTGACAGCCTTCATATGTCCTTTCAGGACAAATCTTTTCTTCTCACCTATATCATAGGTACACAAGATTCGTGAGACATCATTATAAATTCTAACTTTCAGAATTTTATTGCAAACCTGTCACCCACAGATTTTTCCAATCACACGATTTTTTTTCATATTTGTTCCGCTCAAGAACCAGATTCATAATTATGGGACTTTCCTTCCCATAACATTTTAGCTTAGTAGAAAATCGGTCTTCCTTATGGGCTTAGAGCATTGCCATATCCAAGACTCCTTCTTCCTGCAATCATTCCTCAGCTAATTAAATTGTTAGTTCTCATGTACATACATTTTATTGCACCTTTACAACATCGTCACAACAATTTCAAAATTGTGCATACTAATAATCAAATTCACTTTCTCAAAAGGAAATAACATTCCTTGCAGTTTGGCTCAACAGGCAATCGGTCTTTNACGTAATTCAACATTTCAAAGGGTTTTAACAAATGTGCCACTATCCATGGCCACATTCATACCCAATGCATTCTTGCATTGATTTCAAGTTCGTCACACTTTATGACCAGTTCTTAGCCATGGGGTGTTGGAATTTAACCGACCTTTTCCTCATATGGTTTATTCGTTTTCATTCATTCTTACAACAGGACCATGCTTCCTGCTATAGGCCGATCACGACCCCAAATTAGTACATATTAAACTTAAAAGTTTCACATGAATGCACCCACGCATTATGCCTTCATTAATAACTAGGGTTCCAACACTCATGGCCACCCAAATTTGGTTTTCTCTAACACCTATACTACGTGGGTAGAAATGTTGGAACGTCCTCCTTCCTTAATGAGAAATCCCTTGTCTGTCCTTTATGCAATTATGCATTTCCTGGAAGTAATTTCATGCAACGTGCTATCTATGAGCACTTTTTGTTTCCAATCGTTCCTTGATTGGTCCATGTGTTCATGACATATCAGTTCATGAATTCTTCTGAGTGTTACAACTAGTGTTTACTACCAGAGGTTCATACCTCCATTATTCAGGTTCTCCTTCCTGAATCATACCCTACTTGGGTATCCAAGGCATACAACTGCCTTTTCAATTTTCAGGTATAACATGCAATAATAAAATATTTCGGAAGGGGTTCTTACCAAATCCCTTCATACCCTGTGCCACACAGGCACGAATATATTTATACCGGTTCTTGGCTGCTAGCACCCTCTCTCTGTTCTCTACCTTATCAGTAGTGCTTTAGCGGGATTTTCATAGTCCCATCAACAATCTTTCGACCGCAGCCTTTCCATGGTCACCCTCTTCTTGAGGTTGTTCATTATTGGCAACTGTCTTTCTCAACAGTTCCAATATTATTTCTTTCTACACATGACATACAGCATAGGCACATTAATCGTCATGTAAATAAAAATGCAAAAATCATAGCATTTAATTAACAAAAACATTTTCAGGCATGTCTAGCATATCTGTATGCACTTCATCACATTATCCTTAATGTTTTTCATGAGTGTAACACAACAGTTCTCAGTCGTTTTCACATCATTACAACCATCATAACTATGGTGTCAAAGCATTTTCATTCATCAATGTACTAGCTTTCTCATCCCATAGAAACGTAATGCACAGCAAGGAAAGAATTGAGGGATCTTCCCTTCTTCCAAATTCTTTCTACATTGTCTGGGCTTTTCAGCCCAAACAAGTTATCTCCAAGGTCTTACTACCTTTTCTCAATCACAGCTTCAACCAATCAGTTTCAGTTAAACGTACCCATTTATTCATTCAATCATACTCAGGGGTTTATTGGCCTCTTACCAACCATATTGGTTTCCACAACTGCTCTTTTTTTTAGCAGCCCTGGGTTAGGCTCATCCTAACTCTTAGGATACTTCAGCATGCTTTAGTAGCAACTCTTTGCTCATAATGAATCATGAACATGTGCATCCTACACACTTCCATTCAGTTATCAGAATGGTCAATATTCGGTTATTATTCTTCTATTACTTACATGATTCTTTAAAAATGTAATGCAGGATTCTTATACATGGACAGGCCTTGCAGCCCATTGTCCAACCTTCAACAATTATCAGGGTTGTGACTATGTTCTTCTGACAGAGACCTTATATAGTTCCTCCACTGAGAACTCCTTTGGCATGCAACTTCCTTGTTGCAGATCCATCATCACTAGTGATGGCCTCAACCTTGAGTTAGCCTTTTAGTTGTCTACCAAATATTCCCCTTAAGGAATATAAACATGCATCTTTGTTAACTTACATCTATGATGTACTTAACCACTTTCATAATCCTAATCCTGCATGTAGCTATCATAGGTATATTTCATAGCCTACATACATTTCCATTTTTAAAATCAATCATCTCAGGATTGTTCACAGTCCTTCTCATGTGATCTTCAAAGGCATAAACATTTGCCTCTTATCATGACATCATAGCATCCTCACTCATTTACTCTTTCATTTAATTGTATTGGATTTTCCTGGGGAGATGGAGTACATTCCCCTTAAGATATCATTAAAGACAAAACCTTCAAAACTCTTCAGAACGGAGTCAACCATGCATCCATGGTATTCATTCAGTCTTGGCAAGTGAAATTCTTTCCTCACGTTTCACTCATCAGGGCCATCATATTGGGCCTCTAGTATACTTATACTCTCACATCATACATGTGCATTACTTTCACTTTCTATATCATTCATACCTTACTGGTATGAGTATCAGGCTTCTTAATATGAAGCTCTTCAGTGCATTAAACTCCTGATCTATTCATCATACTAGCTTACGCCTTCTCCTCACATGACCACCGGCAGTGACCACGATCCGAACTAAAAGGCGCTTCACATTTCGCGATTTCAGAATTCTTGTTGCAAGGAACTCTGTTTCCTGGATTCCCAAAATCCAAAAACTTGAAAGACCGAAACTAAGGTTTTCTTGGCTCTTTCATCCGCATGACCCTTTGCTCGGAACCTGGGGTCAATTCTCAAACACGTGTCAGGATTCCGTATTTCGGCGAATCCATGGGAAACTTTCCACTGTTTCCCAAACTTTTGATCCATGCGGGCCTGGCAATCTGGATCCCAAGGTCTAGATCTCTCTAGGAATCAACAGTTTTGATCAAGTTTTGAATTTCCAACCAACGGTGGTGATTATGTCACGGTTTTGCATTTCGTGACTTCGAGACTTCTATTATGAAGAACCTCGAATCCTTCGATCCCCAAAATTGCGAAATTCTGTCTGGATGATCAACGGTCCAATTTCTCTCCTTGATCAACGGCTATGATCCTTTCATGAATTTCGTAATGCTTCTTCCAAGACCTTTTGATTTTGCGAAATTTCGGTACCTCCTCACAACTAACTAGTACACTACTTTTCCGAGATCGAACGACTCGAATCACTTCGGTTCTTTCTGAATGGGTCTTGACTCTCGATCCCATCCAATATTCAAAATTCATTCTGAAGGATTTCTCCTGCCATCTCTTCTGAGCTTTTAGGTTACTTACCGGACTACTCTCATAGTTATGACTCATACGGGTGTTACCCTCTCCTTACGGAAACGACCAACAAGGGTCACTTTTTGGGAATTAGCAACAGTCCCAAAGGAMTCCTCAAACATGTTATCCTCACTGTCGATTCTAAYCATTATAGGTTAGGTAAATCTAACCCTACATATTTTCACCAGTCCTCTCAATCATGAGGAATTATATGCTCAGGGTTTAGTCTCTTAATAATACAGTGATCAGAACTTTCTAAGGATCTTACCATTCCCTACTAGATTTCCCAATCATGAAGGAATTATTCATTTGGGTCTTAATCCTTATCTAACCAACCATCTCAATTGCAAGAGACTCTACCTGCTTTAGTAGGTAGCCATCGTAACACTAAAACAGGACAACGCAGTTCATGTCCCTTGTCTAGCTCATGCAGCTTCATAGAACAATTTATTCCACCTTTGTCATTTGCACTCAGATCTTATCAGTGATAACGATCAGTGCATCCCTACTCCTATAAGAGTAGTTACCATTTTAATCAGAGGGGTTATAGAAATTTCTAGATTACAGTTTCATTCTGCAATCCTTCTCCTTAAAGAGAAAACGCAGATAACAATATCTTCTTACACGGCTCGTACCTGAGCCCAAGCAGGCCAAGTGTTGTAACCATGCTCTGATACCAATTTGTCACACACCCACTATGGTGATATAGATTTTTTGCCTCTTTTCGAGGGACAGAACCCCCAAAGTTCCTACGGGGCCTAGCGTAAGCTAGCTCCTCCCTTGTCCACCTCCATGTGATCGTGGATCACGACCACAGGCCAAACGAACTAGGCGCCTTTTCCGCATTTCGTGACTCAGAGATACAGGCGTGTCAAGTCTTTTGACTCTACAAACCCCGAAACCTGAAATGGATTAGGGTACTCGGTTCCACCCTTGTCTCGGTGTCATGTGACCTCCGGCTAGGGCACAAAGCTCAGCGCCTATATTTTCCGAGTTTCGCGACTTCGAAATTCATGTTGCAAGTATTCCTTACCTTTTGGAATGCCGACACCTAAAATACCAAAATGTCGAACCCCAAAAGGGCTAGTGAGTGACAAGCTTCCCACTTTGGGTCTTGTCCACGTGACCCTGTTCTGTGACCACGCGCTTAAACCAGCAAAGCGCTTACCGAATTTTCGCGATTCGGGGAATCGTGATGCATGATCTCTTCCTTTCCTCTTCAAATCCCTGAAATCCAAAATCTCTGAAGTTTCCCTCCAAAGGGAGATTAACGGCTGTCAAC
Organism: Picea glauca; assembly: GCA_000966675.3. Lineage (NCBI taxonomy): Eukaryota > Viridiplantae > Streptophyta > Pinopsida > Pinales > Pinaceae > Picea > Picea glauca. The sequence continues at coordinate 16,533 of JZKD02S0213206.1, read as the reverse complement.
CTCCCCTAATCCGACGGTTTGGATTCTTTCATAGTTTCATGAACTGGGAGTTCACGATGCAACGACTCCCAAAACTCTTGTCACTCAAATCTCCAAATTTCGGTATGGGGATTCATGTAGGATATCAATGGTCCTTGAGAGTTTGGATCCAATGGTCCATGGTATTTCAGAGCTTTCCCCGAACTCTGACCGCTCGCCACGCGTCTCCTCTGATGGATGGTCCAGATATTTTTGGGACTCCTCCTTTCTACCACAGAGTGCATTGGGGTTCCGGGTAGCGGGATTTTGCGACTTTCTAAGACAAGGGTTCTTGCCCTTTGGTCTCGCGAGTGTCGAAATGCCAAAACGTCGACCGGAAGCCACGTGTCCCTCCGATGGACGGCTGCGACCTTTAGCCATGATCAACCATGGTGATTTTTTCGAGGTGATCAATGGTCACGATCAAATCCTAACCTTCTCAAACTTATTCACACCTAAATCAATTCAGTGTTTCGTTTACCAAGATTTCACGACTTGCGAAGACAAGGGTTCTTGTCCTTTGGTCTCACGGGTGCCAAAACGCTTACCGGCAGCCACGTGTACTCTACAACTAGATGGTCCAGGTACTCCCATGGATCTTGGGATCTACGGTCCTGATTTCTCGTTACTTGTGAAGGTTAAAAGGGGTCGAGGCATTAATGCATGCGTTCCTTCCTCCAATCTAATGGTTGTGACAAACCTTAGATCCTCCGAAAGGATCTTGTCCATACATCTAGCAAAAGAAAGGGTATTCTGGGTATCGAACCACCGAAATATCCTAACTCATCCACACGCTGTCATTTCGGGATTTCGCAAGTCAGGGTTTTGGGACTTGCGCATACAAGGGCACTCGCACTTAGGTACCCCGAGTGCCGAAACACCAAAATATTGAAGTCTAAGAGAACATTCTCTCTCGTGCAGAGTTTTAAGACTTACGCCATAAAATCCTCCTTCAGATTCTTGGGTAAATTTCACCAGGTTTGAAGACCCGACTGAAAGGTATTCTTAAATCTCTGAGCTATAAAATTTTTTGACTGATATTATGCAAACTCAATATTTCACTAGGACGGAAGTCCTTTCCAGGAACCTACCCCGACTCTAGAGAGTGAGGGAACTTTCCCGAAAAGGGTGTCCCTATGGGGAGATTTATCTAGGGCATTACTTGAGACAAATAAGGGAACGATTTTCCTGAGAATAGACTTGAAAGCTGAATTTGTTCAGTAAATATATATACGTAAGTCATATGTGGTCATTCCAATATAAGCATGCAACCACCATTTCCGATCAAAACATCATACAGACATTCTTATACCGAAACCATTCATAATTGCACAAACCATGAGCATACATTTCAGAATATTCAATTCAAGATACAAGATATAACACTTATCAGAAAAACACCAAGTGTGATGCAACTGCTGAGAGGGGTGCTCGTTTCCACCCAATCGTAGGCTTAGCAACTCCGAATGGATTTACCACTAGCCACCCCCGAGCTAGACCACGATGTTGTGAGACTGAGTCTTTGTTCGTTAGAAGTTGAGAATGAAGGTTACTCTCCTTCTTCTCTACTCATCAATCACTCTGTATTTTTTCAGAGTTCTTATGATTTCTCCCCTCTTGCGATCTCTGTCGCGTCTACCCCCTTCCACACTCTTTCTTGCCTTTTCTTTTCGGCGAGGTTGTGTGTGGCACAAAACTCTCTCATGGTGGTCAGGCCTGAGGACTCTACGGATGGGCAATTCACCCCCATCCCTAATTAACTCATGAGGAGCCTCTTTACCTACCAACCTGGCGAGTCATTTATTTTGGGGCCAGTGAGTCGCTCTTGATCTTTGAGCCAATGAAGACCAAATACGGTATTGGTTCGGTGGAAGTTAACGCCACCATTCCAGGTGCCTTCAACCACCTTTCATCAGCCATCGTGGTCTCTTTTCATCACATCCCCCTCCCAGCAGTCCTGCAACATATATTCATAACATTATTTAAATTTTCATCATGCCTTAGCATGGTAATTCCTATATTAGGATTAATTACAAATTTGGGGGAAACAGGGTGTTACAATACAGTTTTCCACCTTGGCAATTTTTCTACAGTTTTTTGGGTTCCAAACCTCCGGAGCCATTTTGAGGCCCTAAATGACATTGTTTTGACATTTGGGGGGCCATGTGATAATTATAGGCTTTGGCCTAGGCCCTATCGAAATGTGTTCCTCTCAGCTACACCTTTCCAACAAGTTATTGTGCACCCCAAACAGAGATCATATGCAAAAGTTACGCTCTCGGGAAGTTGACGTATCAACTACCCCCATCGGGGCCGACAAACCTTTTGGGGTTTCATCTTCTGGGGTTATGGTTTTGGATTTTATTTATGTTAAAAAGGCCTTTGGAGCCTCATTGTAAACACCATCTTCTTGTGAATGAGCATATCCATCACATCTCTTCTTAGAGATAAGCTGCCACCATTCTATTGAGTTCATTCACTCTGTATTTTTACAGTTTCTATACATTCCTTTCATTAATAAAAATTGTGCATTATTGTATCTCTATGTTTATTGCAATATCTTTATATATTTCCTTGTTATATATCTTCCTTCATTTCTTTCTCAAAATAATCCAAATCAAGGAGTCTCTCATAAAGATACACACACATTCATTAAATATCTATCTTGTGAGAATATTTTGGTCTATTGGTGAATCTGAGGTCAAGTCTAAGGCAGCAGAGAAAGTGCGAAGGAAGAGAGAAAGTTTTGGAGCTATAGAGTGCAATGGTTTTTTTGTAACCCTAATTAAATAAGCCATTGTGCAAGATACCAGATATATAAAATATGCAGAATCGAAATGAAATGCTAGAAATAAAAGAATGACAGTAAAATATCCAGCACAATCTTCACAATACACAGAAATGATATATGCAATAGCAACAGAAATAGCACTTTGATTCAAATAGCAATGTTCACAGGCCTCTTCGAGGGGGCAACCTC
>JZKD02S0213184.1:0-11852 GCA_000966675.3 Picea glauca | reverse complement strand
AACCTCCTTATACCCACATAAATGTCCAAATACAAGATGATTCAAAATGAAAATGACTCCTTGCTATATATAGGAGACTAGGAGGTACAATTACAACTAATGGACCCAAGCCGACATAAATAAAGTAACATTATTAATGTAATATGCCCCAATTAAGGGTTAATGTGCCACTATTTAGGTCTTAACAATATAGCACATCATGCAAAAGAAAATTCAGGAATCCAAGAAATTAAAGTCAGATGGTGTCAATTCCCAAAGGTTTGAGATTTGATTTATTTGAAAAATAAACTATGCTGTCTATATTTGATCCGGATTATTTTTGGAATGAAATAAAAGCAGAGATATTACAATGAAATACAATGAAATATGAAAATTGCCAAAAACAGAGAAATACAACAATACTTGATTTCTATTAATGGAAGAATTGTAAAGAGACTGTAAAAATATAGAGTGCAAGACTTGCTAGAATGGTGGCAGCTTTATCTCTGAGAAGAGTTGTGACAGCTACGCTCATTCGCAAGAATATGATTACAATGAGGCTATGAAGGCCTTTTTATGATAAACATGAATGCCAAAACCCTAGACATCCAAAAACCTAACCCTAGGAGATGAAACATCAAAAGTCATGTGGGCCCCGTTTGGGTAAGTTAGTACATTAACTTCTTGGGGTCATAACTTTTGCATGTGATCTTTGTTTTAGGCGTGTGATAGCCCGTTGGAAAGGTCTTTTTGATAACTACGCATTACGCCATCAAACTCTAACTTTGTCTATAGTTTGATTATGGCGAGCCAAAAAAACACTATTTAGGGCCCCAAAACAACCCTAGAAGTACAAAAAGATGTGTTGACATGAAAACATACAAAATAAGTCAGTTGGATTAGGTGGAAGGCCATGAATATCCACCTGGAAGATATGTAGGGCTTCAGACAACCCCAAAAGTGTAGAAACCACAATTACAAAGAAGTACAGAAGAAGGTGTTGAACTAAACACTGACAAGAGGAGTCAGTTGGAACAGGTGGGTGGCCACCAATATTGACTTGGATCAATCCTCCCCCCTTAAGAAGTAATGGTATCCATTGTGTTAAGTGCCCATGGAAGAGGGGAAATCATTTTCTGAATCTAAATCTTGGTGAGCTACATGCTTTGTTGGAGGAGTTGTGTTGCTTGGTATGTGGAAGACTATCACAAACCCGTTATTGGCGGGTTGAATATGCTCTACCAACTTGTTGTCACTAGGTTTGACGTGGCACTGTGTAGGCACCATTGTAGGTGAAGAGACAATATCTTATTTCTCTATGATTAAAAAAAAAATGTTGGATAGAAGGTGTTGAGGCTACAATGGTTGTAGCGGTCTTCTATGCATCCTTTGAAAAGACTGTGAAGAGGATGAATTTTGCAGAATGAGAGATTACCTTGCGGCACTGTTTTCGTGGAGAGATAGTTGGAACTACCTCTGTTATCATATAGAGTTGACCTCCCAGAGTAATAATGACACTGCACAGTCTGGACTCATAGACAGCATGATGTCTCCACATATATGGTTGGCCCAAAACAACATAATAAACATCAAGAGGGGAAACATCACACACTACCTCATCCTTGAAGGGTTGGATGCTATAGGACATGCGGCACTACTGGTTGACACGAAGATCTCATCCCCGAAGAAGCCACCTGATGATGTATGTCTATGGGTGTGGTGTTGTCAACAACCCCAACTGTTTGAAAGCCTTAGCTGAGATGAGGTTATTCTAGATGTCGTTATCAACAATGAAATGCAACGGGGTCCCCTTCACCCACATCTTTTAATGGAAGAGGCGCTCCCCCTCTTCAGGATCTACTGATTCTTCTGGTTGACTTATTGTGGTCGCGACAGTAGCAGTGGGTTTTGAATCAATGATCTATTTGTTTTCAATATTTTATGGATCAAATTCTGAATCAGTGTTCGACTCTATGTCTTTGACCTCAGCCACCAATGATTGTTTCGAGCAACATTCATGGGTGTTGTGCCAGGGGATTTTGTGGAAGTCACAGCACTTCCCAGTTTCATCCTTCATCTTCCATTTGCCCTTTTTGTCTTGTATCTTGGACTGGTTGTCTATAGGTTGTTGGTTAGGGTCATCTTTACCATGCTTTGGTTGTTTCAAATTTGCAGACCGGAATTCCCATTTGTTCTGGTGCCTAAATTTCTGCTCAATTTTGACAACATATCGATAGGCATATCCCAATGATGAGATGTTTAGGAAATCCATTTTGGTTTGGATGTACCTATGCAAAGCCCCATGGTATTTCAGAACTAGATGTCGCTCAGAGTCTTTGATACCCAGCTTAGTGTGCAAGGCATGGAAAGTATATGTGAACTCCGACACTGTTTGGCTCTTCTCTTGCCACAGTGTGGTCCATATCATGTATTAGTCTTCATAGTTATCAAGATGATAGTACTATTCTTTGACCGCATCCACAAAAAAATACCAAGTGGGCTCAGCCCCATATATTCCATATTCCTCTATGGAACTTTACTCCCAGTAATTTTCCCACCAATGTTTGACATGGGGGAGGGCCTTGAGGAGTGCGAAGGTGATCTTTTCCCTGTCGAAAAAATTTTGAACAAAGAAATAACCTTCTAATAGATTTAACCATTTTTATAGGGCATCTGCATCTATCTGACCTTCAAATATGGGAATATCAAAATTAAATTGTACTTTGAAGGGAGAGGTTCCTCCAAAATGGTAATTTGATGAATATGTGCATGTTTCTATCGGCGGGCGTTGAAGGATGTGTGAAAAATTGTCCATCATTTCGTCCCTCTGTCGCACGAGAGCTTTCTCAAGCAACAAGTTAATATAAAATTTTGCTCCGTATTTTTTCTTTTCTACCACCATCGAGGGTTTCTTGGGCATACGAGAGTGATTGTCCTCAATAAAAACAAGCTCGAGACCCAATTGGCTATACTCGGACCTCGTCGAGGACATGCGCTGAAAAATGATCAAGAGAAACCTCCTCTGATACCACTAATCCGGATTATTTTTGGAACAAAATGTAAGCAGAGATATTACAATGAAATACTCATGAAAATTTCCATAAACAAATAAATACAGTAATACTTGATTTCTATTAATGAAAGAATTGTAAAGAGACTGTAAAAATACAGAGTGTAAGACTCGCTAGAATGGTGGTAGCTTTATCTCTGAGAAGAGATGTGATGGCTACGCTCATTCACAAGAAGATGATTACAATGAGGCTCTGAAGGCCTTTTTATGATAAACATGAATTCCAAAACCCTAAACATCCAAAAACCTAACCCTAGGATATGAAACGCCAAAAGTCGTGTGGGCCCCGTTTGGGTAAGTTAGTACATTAACATCCCGGGGCTCATAACTTTTGCATACAATCATCGTTTTAGGTGCGTGATAACCCTTTGGAAAGGTCTTTTCGAGAAATACGCTTTACACAGTCAAACTCTGACTCAGTCTATAGTTTGATTGTGGCGAGCCAAAAAAGCATTATTTAGGGCCCCAAAATGGCCCCAGAAGTACAGCAAGATGTGTTGACATGAAAACATACAAAATAAGCCAGTTGTATTAGGTGGGAGGCCACCAGTATCCACCTGGAAGATGTGTAGGGATTCAAACAACCCCGGAAGTNAACCTCCTTATACCCACATAAATGTCCAAATACAAGATGATTCAAAATGAAAATGACTCCTTGCTATATATAGGAGACTAGGAGGTACAATTACAACTAATGGACCCAAGCCGACATAAATAAAGTAACATTATTAATGTAATATGCCCCAATTAAGGGTTAATGTGCCACTATTTAGGTCTTAACAATATAGCACATCATGCAAAAGAAAATTCAGGAATCCAAGAAATTAAAGTCAGATGGTGTCAATTCCCAAAGGTTTGAGATTTGATTTATTTGAAAAATAAACTATGCTGTCTATATTTGATCCGGATTATTTTTGGAATGAAATAAAAGCAGAGATATTACAATGAAATACAATGAAATATGAAAATTGCCAAAAACAGAGAAATACAACAATACTTGATTTCTATTAATGGAAGAATTGTAAAGAGACTGTAAAAATATAGAGTGCAAGACTTGCTAGAATGGTGGCAGCTTTATCTCTGAGAAGAGTTGTGACAGCTACGCTCATTCGCAAGAATATGATTACAATGAGGCTATGAAGGCCTTTTTATGATAAACATGAATGCCAAAACCCTAGACATCCAAAAACCTAACCCTAGGAGATGAAACATCAAAAGTCATGTGGGCCCCGTTTGGGTAAGTTAGTACATTAACTTCTTGGGGTCATAACTTTTGCATGTGATCTTTGTTTTAGGCGTGTGATAGCCCGTTGGAAAGGTCTTTTTGATAACTACGCATTACGCCATCAAACTCTAACTTTGTCTATAGTTTGATTATGGCGAGCCAAAAAAACACTATTTAGGGCCCCAAAACAACCCTAGAAGTACAAAAAGATGTGTTGACATGAAAACATACAAAATAAGTCAGTTGGATTAGGTGGAAGGCCATGAATATCCACCTGGAAGATATGTAGGGCTTCAGACAACCCTGAAAGTGTAGAAACCACAATTACAAAGAAGTACAGAAGAAGGTGTTGAACTAAACACTGACAAGAGGAGTCAGTTGGAACAGGTGGGTGGCCACCAATATCGACTTGGATGAATCCTCCCCCCTTAAGAAGTAATGGTATACATTGTGTTAAGTGCCCATAGAAGAGGGGAAATCATTTTCTGAATCTGAATCTTGGTGAGCTACATGCTTTGTTGGAGGAGTTGTGTTGCTTGGTATGTGGAAGACTATCACAAACCCGTTATTGGCGGGTTGAATATGCTCTACCAACTTGTTGTCTCTAGGTTTGACATGGCACTGTGTAGGCACCATTGTAGGTGAAGAGACAATATCTTATTTCTCTATGATTAAAAAAAAAATGTTGGATAGAAGGTGTTGAGGCTATAATGGTTGTAGCGGTCTTCTATGCATCCTTTGAAAAGACTGTGAAGAGGATGAATTTTGCAGAATGAGAGATTACCTTGCGGCACTGTTTTTGTGGAGAGATAGTTGGAACTACCTCTGTTATCATATAGAGTTGACCTCCCAGAGTAATAATGACACTGCACAGTCTGGACTCATAGACAACATGATGTCTCCACATATATGGTTGGCCCAAAACAACATAATAAACATCAAGAGGGGCAACATCACACACTACCTCATCCTTGAAGGGTTGGATGCTATAGGACATGCGGCACTACTGGTTGACACGAAGATCTCATCCCCGAAGAAGCCACCTGATGATGTATGGATATGGGTGTGGTGTTGTCGACAACCCCAACTGTTTGAAATCCTTAGCTGAGATGAGGTTATTCTAGATGTCATTATCAAAAATGAAATGCAATGGGGTCCCCTTCACCCACATCTTTTAATGGAAGAGGCGCTCCCCCTCTTCAGGATCTACTGATTCTTCTGGTTGACTTATTGTGGTCGCGACAGTAGCAGTGGGTTTTGCATCAATGATCTGTTTGTTTTCAATATTTAATGGATCAAATTCTGAATCAGTGTTCGACTCTATGTCTTTGACCTCAGCCACCAATGATTGTTTCGAGCGACATTCATGGGTGTTGTGCCAGGGGATTTTGTGGAAGTCACAACACTTCCCAGTTTCATCCTTCATCTTCCATTTACCCTTTTTGTCTTGTATCTTGGACTGGTTGTCTATAGGTTGTTGGTTAGGGTCATCTTTACCATGCTTTGGTTGTTTCAAATTTGCAGACCGGAATTCCCATTTGTTCTGGTGCCTAAATTTCTGCTCAATTTTGACAACATATCGATAGGCATATCCCAATGATGAGATGTTTAGGAAATCCATTTTGGTTTGGATGTACCTATGCAAAGCCCCATGGTATTTCAGAACTAGATGTCGCTCAGAGTCTTTGATACCCAGCTTAGTGTGCAAGGCATGGAAAGTATATGTGAACTCCGACACTGTTTGGCTCTTCTCTTGCCACAGTGTGGTCCATATCATGTATTAGTCTTCATAGTTATCAAGATGATAGTACTATTCTTTGACCGCATCCACAAAAAAATACCAAGTGGGCTCAGCCCCATATATTCCATATTCCTCTATGGAACTTTACTCCCAGTAATTTTCCCACCAATGTTTGACATGGGGGAGGGCCTTGAGGAGTGCGAAGGTGATCTTTTCCCTGTCGAAAAAATTTTGAACAAAGAAATAACCTTCTAATAGATTTAACCATTTTTATAGGGCATCTGCATCTATCTGACCTTCAAATATGGGAATATCAAAATTAAATTGTACTTTGAAGGGAGAGGTTCCTCCAAAATGGTAATTTGATGAATATGTGCATGTTTCTATCGGCGGGCGTTGAAGGATGTGTGAAAAATTGTCCATCATTTCGTCCCTCTGTCGCACGAGAGCTTTCTCAAGCAACAAGTTAATATAAAATTTTGCTCCGTATTTTTTCTTTTCTACCACCATCGAGGGTTTCTTGGGCATACGAGAGTGATTGTCCTCAATAAAAACAAGCTCGAGACCCAATTGGCTATACTCGGACCTCGTCGAGGACATGCGCTGAAAAATGATCAAGAGAAACCTCCTCTGATACCACTAATCCGGATTATTTTTGGAACAAAATGTAAGCAGAGATATTACAATGAAATACTCATGAAAATTTCCATAAACAAATAAATACAGTAATACTTGATTTCTATTAATGAAAGAATTGTAAAGAGACTGTAAAAATACAGAGTGTAAGACTCGCTAGAATGGTGGTAGCTTTATCTCTGAGAAGAGATGTGATGGCTACGCTCATTCACAAGAAGATGATTACAATGAGGCTCTGAAGGCCTTTTTATGATAAACATGAATTCCAAAACCCTAAACATCCAAAAACCTAACCCTAGGATATGAAACGCCAAAAGTCGTGTGGGCCCCGTTTGGGTAAGTTAGTACATTAACATCCCGGGGCTCATAACTTTTGCATACAATCATCGTTTTAGGTGCGTGATAACCCTTTGGAAAGGTCTTTTCGAGAAATACGCTTTACACAGTCAAACTCTGACTCAGTCTATAGTTTGATTGTGGCGAGCCAAAAAAGCATTATTTAGGGCCCCAAAATGGCCCCAGAAGTACAGCAAGATGTGTTGACATGAAAACATACAAAATAAGCCAGTTGTATTAGGTGGGAGGCCACCAGTATCCACCTGGAAGATGTGTAGGGATTCAAACAACCCCGGAAGTGTAGAACCCAAAATTACAAATAAGTATAGAAGAACATGTTGAACTAAAAACTGACAAGAGGAGCCGGTGGGTGGCCACCAATATCCACCTGGATCAATATTGTCATTGAAATCTTTAAATAAGTCTCTGGAAGGTCATGTGGCATGTTGCACCTATGTCAAGTAGTCATGCATCTCTCCAAGAATCAATTAAGTGTTGAATAAATATTCAATTGCTCCAATATTGGAATGTGAAACAATATAATGAGCAGATTCAAGTGCTTTACCTTTCACCGTGTCTCATGATTTAACTGTCTTCTTTCTAATCTTGCTTCTCTTTTATCTTCTCCCATGGGATTCTGCATATATTTTCCTCATATCCATTCTTCCCACAACGGACACATTAAAGATCAAATTTCTCATGGGGATTATGCCTACCCCCCTACGTTGAATTTTTTTCTGTGTCCTCTCTTATTGCCTTCTCCTCTAAAGAATCATGTGATTGATTCTTCACTTTTTAGACAAGAGAATGAATTTTCCAACAGAGCTCTAAAGCTACCCAAGAAGACATGCATTCCAAAGTAGAAAAGGATGCACAATTAGACTACAAGGATTCAATCTGAGGCAAAATTATCTAGTTAGGCACGACAATTTCTTACAAAAATTAATATACACTCAATGTTTTTTTGAGACACCAATAGTTTGAATCAAGAAACTCGCTTGAGAACTATACTTAAAGCATGGAGGGATTAATTCTTGAATACCCTATTATTCTCACTCAGGACACCTCCATGTATCCACCATTTTGAAAAATTGGAAATACAAGTCACTCTCTCAAGTATCTCACTAAAACAATATTAGAATATAGGATACCAAATGATCATCATGACCCTACAAAGTATGTTATAACATCAATGCACCTCTACAAGAAAATGTAGTTTGAAGTCCATGAGCTAATGTTGGTATTTCAATGCAAGGAGGGATTAATATCGAGGTCTCCGACGAAGTTTCCGAGGAGGTATCCAGGGATGTTTTGATCGTGTTTCATGTCCAGAGATTCAACATCATATTATGCACAAAAATCAATAAGTTCATTCCTTTCTGGATCGAGGCACGAGAGAAGTGAACAAGCAAGGTTCCATCTCGCAGGAGGAACAAAAAATAAAATAGATCAACAATAGTAGAGAGAGAGGAGAAATATGTATGAGAGGAGATGGGGGAGCGTAATCAATTGATAGGAGTTGAGATTTAGGTGCAGATCCAGGTGCAGGAAGTGACCGAACTAAGGACTGGGACCAACCATCTCATGAGGCAGATTGTGAAGCGGTCAGGCAAGTGTTTTCTATGAGTTGAAGGGAAAGTGAAAATATTACAACGAGATGAAAAGAAATGAAAGAAACACACATTTCATTACCAAAGAGGCACCATGTAAATGAAAGTAGCTTGGTGTTGAAATCCTAGGATAGTTGGTCTCTGGTCATGAGTCATTCGTGTCCAAGCTCAAACCCTTCTTCCTCTAATCAACTTATTTACAACAAAGGTCAATTCTCATGGTGCTAATGGAGAATAAGGAATGGGTAATATATGTCGATGGACCCACGTGTACCATTGATGGGAATATATGATCGAAGAGAGAAGAAACATCAGATTTCATCTTGGGACTTGTGAGGAATGTAATTCCTAGGGGAACAAATAGAGAGACAACAGATCTCAGAGGGAATAAATAGAGAGATAGTCTTGCAGAGGGATGTTTCTACACACATGAGAGAATCATGGAGTTAAAACCTGCTCTAATACCATTGTCGGGCCAAGTATGGGCAGAGGAATAAATAACTCCATGGATGATTTTTTTCATTAACTGACATCATGCATATATACAAGAGTAAGTGACCTTTGGTTTCATCTTCTAAGAGGACAGAATGACTCTTCATATTTCTCCTAAATAATATTTACAATGATATTTACAAAGTACCAATCCCTAAGGATTATGTATATAACACCATCATATATAAGTGTTATTCATCACATAATATATAGTTATTACCCATTTGGGCCTTCAATTGCATCCTTAAAATCCCAGCATTTCCCAAAAGGAGGCTAAACATGCCACTACAAGACCTTCTTGTGATTCTTTAAGGTAAAATAGTGTGCATGTGAGGTGTTTGTGGGTTTCTCATGGATATCTAGTGTGCACCATGATACTTTCCTTTGCAAAAGTAGCATCCATATCCTAATTTTCTCAAAAAACTCGGAAATTAGATCTATAAAGGCTACAGGAGATCTTCCAAGGTAAACCACCGAATGAGAAACGGTCAAAGCAAGATTCGAATACATATAAAATAATAATAATAATAATAATAATAAATAAATAATAAAACAATTAAATCATTGAAGATTATGCATGTCAAATACATACTCTAAAAACACTCACTATTCACTAGGGAAGATGATATGCACATATAGGAAAAAGGTTTTAGAATTTCAATTTTCAAAAGGAAACTTCTTAACAACTCAATAGATAGATTCTTGGAAACCATAATTCTTGGATTTTAAACTTAATTGAATAGAGGAACCATTCTTCAACATAATACTTTTGTCAAACACTTAGCATGCATATCTTCCCAATGCATTTCCATGAACAATTTGCAAACTAATTGTTCCCAAACAACCATATTACTCGTCACACATATAGGAAACTTCATATCAACTTTACATAATCCAAAAAAAAATTATTCTCAAACACAAAAAAAATATTCCATGACAAAGGAGAAGGAGAGGAAAAACTTATCTTATTCACAAGTTGGGTTTCAAGATAACTAACTGGGTATGAGAAATTTTCCACTTGACCAAAGGAAATCATGTGTGCATGCCACCCCCTTGCCAAGCTATGAGGCCACTAAGGTGAAGGAGACAAGTTCAACACTCCCAAGTCACTTTCTCCATTACCAAAAGCTTCCAAGTTCAATTGAGAATTGTTGAGTTCTTTAATCAAACTTTTTGAGAGACTAACTTAGGCACACACTCTACAATCTCATACAACATAGGAAACCTCTCCCTTCTTTGCTTCCAAATACCTTCGGAATACTCTTCCTCTGTATACTCTTTAGTATGTGTAGCAAAAGCCTGAATTACTTTCTTCTTTTAGATTTGATCTCTAGCATATTTTTTCTTCTTGGACAATGTATTTTGATTCTTGGACAACCCAAAAGATCAACGATATATAAGGATTTAAAAGGATTACTTCCTTCTTAATCGTGATCCATATTGTCACACTATAGTCCCTCTTCCATCCCTCCATGGATTAGAAAAGGGTTAGGTTGGTTTTTCTTCATGAAAACCCTCATTTTCTCTTCAAGAAGTGTATTTTTCTAAATCTCCTCGCTTCTAATTCAAATTTCCTCCTTTGCATGAATGAATGGTGTGAGATGAATAGTCTCCCCTCCTCCCTTTTCTTAATTCCATGAAAGTAAGAGTTATTTTATTCAATATAGGAGGTAGCTACTTGAGTATAGGAGTTAATTACTTGAGGTTACAAATTCTTTCACTTACATATCTCTATTTCATTTAACTAGGCTCCCAATCCAATTGGCATAAACATTAGAAAGAAGAGAAAAATAGGTTAATCATGCAGAAGAGGATATAGTTAGGAGACGAAAAAATCATGAGACATAGGTCAACCCCTTGGATCCCCGTTACCTTTCTCCTTTGGTGGAATCATAGTCCCCTAGGTGCTCTATGTTAGTCTTCCATCCTTGTTCCATTATCTTTAATTTTGGAAAACACGTGTCTAGGCATTCACTAGTAGAGCCTTAGCCTTGAGCTTTACACTAGGAATATATACAAGACCTTTCCATTTATTACACATAGGTGTTGGATTACTGAGAAGGGCGATGAATCAGTAATAGAGAAATTTAATCCTTTTTCACCATAAAGTGAAAGTGTTATATCAATGTAGCATTATCATCCAATAGTTGCAGAGTAAATAAACAATGAACAAATGTGCAATCACACACATACACAGTACACCAGTGTTTTACATGGAAACCCAAAGTGGGAGAAAACCATGGAATGTTTTTTCTTATATGTCTTTAAGAATTACATTCATTGGAAGCACTAACTTCCTTTGTTTTCCAGCTGCAACTGGAAGGAGGCTCCAACCCCCTAATTTCTCAGGCTACAACCTTAGGGAAGATCCAACTCCCCAATTCTTTGGCTACAACTAGAAGGAGGCTACAACCCCCTATGTTCTCTGGCTACAACCGGAAGGTGGCTACAATAACATGTCCTTGCCCCATCCAACCGCCTTGGCGTAGAAGTAGAATGATGGAACCACTGTCACACTATCACTATGAGATATACTGTTGTAAACATGTACCAATCAACCTGTACCAAACAACATGTACCAATAACCTAAACCATGCATCAACCTGTACCTCAACCTGTAATAAACATGTACCATAAATAAGTGCATCAACCATGCACCAACCTGTACCTCAACCTGTATCATGAACAAGTGCATCAACCATGCACCAAACCTGTACAAATAACATGTCACAACAACATGTCCAAACAACCTATCACAACAAC
>JZKD02S0213162.1:0-22004 GCA_000966675.3 Picea glauca | reverse complement strand
CCAATTTATTCCGGGGTCCTCGTTGTTGGTATCGACAAGATTTTTACAGTAATCCTCTATCACAACTGGCCGAGGAAAATTTAGAGGGGCGCTGGTACCTGTGGACGATCGCTGCTCCATGGCGGTTTATGCAAATTAGGTGGAGTTTCCTCCCAATTAGGAGGAATCTCTTCCTCTTCCAGGAAACCTCCAAAGAAATTCTCTGAATTAGATGGATGTAGCTCCATATGTGCAACCTCACACTAATTTTGGCTGGAGTGGGGAGAACGACTCAAGCTGCAGCCTGGAAGGGGAGAGAGAGAGGTCGGTCCCGAACACTTGTGCCTTCCAACTTGACTGTAGTAGGCTGGCCCGCGTCGAGACTTTCTTCTCTTGTGAGGCATGGCTAGGCAAAGCGCAGGGGGGGAAATAATGATAGTGGGGTGGCCATAGGTGTGAGCGATTACCAGAAGGAGAGTTACAAAGGCTCTACGGGCTCAAAGCATACCAACCAGGTGAGGATGGAAAACTAGAGCCACATGTTGGAGATAAAAACCACAGTGAAGCGCAATCAACTTACTGACAGAGGAAGTGATGGCCTGGATAGCCTTGAATGGCCTATTGATGCAACTTTGATGCTTCATACCTGTACCAAGGGGCGAAACTCGAGTCTCCATTAATACTACCAATCCTGCCCGACGCACTAAGCCCTGGCTGAAATGAATGCTAGGCATCTCGACTAGATGAAGGAGGAGGGTGGCGACGAGAGGCTTTAACTACCCTCATTGCCAGCGCACCATTTGATGTATNGAGTATTGACTCTAGGGGTTTTTGATGTCTACCAAGTCAGTCAAGAGGTGAGTGGCACCCTTGGAGCACGTAGTGCGTCTTGAAGGGCACGTCGCACAAGGGAAACAGAAGGAGGCGAGTGACACCCTTGGAGAACCTAGTGCGTCCTGAAGGGCACGTCACGTTGTTAACTAATAAGTGAATAAACCTATATGAACTTATAACGAGTGATGTGATGAGAAATATTTAAAAACAAATTTCCCTAATAAAAATGTCGCCCAACCTTGGAAATTAAAATCTAGGTCTAAGTGATACTTGTGAAAAACAAAAGGAAAAGATAATAATAATAATCATCATTAAACATGTGATAAAAAGGGGGTAACAAATTCGATTAAATTATTAAAATCAAATTATATTGAGGGATTAAAATTAAAAAAAAAAAGGAAATTGATTATTTGTTACTTATGCTAATTAAATTTTTTAACTAAAAAGAAAAAGGGGGAAAAGGGTAAATTCTACACTTGCTAATTTGGGTTTTAGATAAAAAGGGAAAGAGGGAAATTTAAAAGAATTAGGAAACTATGGGAAAAAGGGGGAAACATAAAGAGAAAGGGAAACATAAGGAAAAAAAACATAATGACTAAGTTAGTAAGGAATCTTGCCTTTAAGAACTTTCTAAATTGAACTCAACTAGTAAAATAGTAAAGGGGCAAGTCATTAAAATGTGTAAGGGAATATGGGGACACCTAGGAGAGATTCTAGGAATGCTTTTAGGTGGGTGAGGGATATAGGAGTAATTAAATAATTAATGAAATTAATTTCTAGTGCAACAAAGGGGATGGGTGACACATGTACTAGGAGGATTTTTCTGAATTAAATTATTGAACAATAAATTAAATGGGAAATTGGAAAAAAATCACTTATAAACTCTATATAAAGGAGGAAGGAGGAGGAGGAGGAGGATGGATCTCTTCTTGGATGCATAACGTTACACTGCATAATTTTTGACTTGATTGACTAATCTTGTGGGAGTTGGGATACCCAGCTCGGTGAGGAGTGGTAGCTCGGCCTTGCGAGGCAATTTGAGAGCTAGTTGTTCTCTGGTTTAGTGGGAGTGGCCCCTTTGTGGCTCGGGGGGCTAAGGGGGAAGAAGAGTACCCCTAGCATTGGCTGGGAGGTACCGATGAAGTATCATCGGTCAGAAAGTGGGAGCTGCACGGAGTGCATGGGACAACAACTCAGAGCTGTCACCTTGGGCTATGGTAAGCATGCTTTTATTTTGCATGGTAGATTACTATTGATCTTACGCTTTCATTTCTGTACTTTTAATTGTGTAAAGAAAGTGTTTGACTTAGAATTTTAATCGAGAACTTAAATTCCCCATAGCCTTAAGCTCCCTGCTTGACTTGATTCCCTTGGCAATCGATCGCTGAATGCTGTGACTGTCCTATTGGTTTTATTGATTTGTTGTGAAGAGTTATGTTCTTTACTTCATCCTCATCCCTAGATCATCAGTCCACGCCTGAGCAGTTAGCCAGGAGATGGATCGACGGTCATCACTTCAGTGTTAATAGACCTATAGATCATAATGCCCTGCTTTTTTGTGCGTGGACGATGAGTGAAGGATAGTTTTCCCAATTGTCTACCCCTGTTGATTGTTCCGGGTTGAGTGTTTGTGTTACACCTTCTTGCGAATGAATACCTCTGTGTGATGTTCATCTTCCTTCTCTACGATTTTAATGACAACGCTTCTTTTTATTTTGGACTGCATTTTTTTTTCTTTTCACTGGAAGGACGGTAAAGATACACCTTGAATTATAACGAAAACTTACCTTGAATGACTGTGCCTTTTTACTCTCAACAACGACAAATTTTATACTCGAAAACCTTGTCTTTACTATGCCTAAATGGTGGCGCATTTCGGTGTATACTGGGTGCGTTTTTGCTGCCTGCGTTTTACTACATTTTTGTTTAGAAATCCGATCCCATTTCGTTTTTATATGCATGTGTTTTAACGACAGTGAGTTCAATTTCCAATTTTGATTTTTTTATATGCATGTGTTCTTTTATTTATTAAGTGCTTTCCCGTTTTTATTGCTATCACAGTTATGTGGCGAATTTATGAAGATATCATTGTAATGTAAAATACAGTCGTTTCCTTCCTAGTTATACAATGATTTCATTTGTTATGCTGCATTTTTTTTAACATTTAACCGATAGTCAGTTCGTGCTATCAATGGGACACGATTCCTTCAATTTACCATATCTTTTACAGTGGAACCTTCCAACTTTCATTTCATTTTTTTGGGCATTTACCCAACATCCAAATCGATTTCCTTGGCGAATTAACAAAGAAATTTTACATTTAACTTTTACCCAGCCACTTCAATCATTACCTGACCGTTCCCTGGATTTTTGTGATGGCTTTAACCGCGATGTTCTGGTGTGCCTGCGATTGTTTTAAGACTACAACCATTCCCCTTTCTGCATCATGATTTTACCCTTTATAGACTGCACATGGTTACTTTTAATACACAACGATTTCACCTTTTAAGATTGCAAATCGTTACCCATATTTGCCTAGCGATTTTACCTTTTAAAGACTGCAAATTGTTACCTTTAATGCATGGCAATTTTACCATTCTGAAGACTGCAAATTAAAATACTGGCAACGACACCAATCAGTAATGGACAGCTCTATCAGGTTTACTAGTTGATAGCGAATTTATATTTCCGCGTTTTCCTTTTTATGACAGAAATTAATAAGTCTGCGTTATTATCTCAGCAAATAATATATTTGATTTACCGTGCATATGGATTATATATATACATTTTGTGACAACGATTAATATGGTGGTTTTCCACACCCTGGGATAGCGTTTTTTTTTAAAGTTGATAGCTTACACAATTTTGACGGTGACTTTCCTGTTGATGACAACGATTTATGATGACCGTGAATTATGATGACAACCGTTTTATTTGATGATAGTAATATTAATAATCGGATTATAGACCAGTGATATTGATAATAGCAATTGATTATTTTCATTTTAGTTCTTAGGAAAGTAACCTTATTAGTTAATATCACTTGGTTGACAGTGAAAAAAGGGGATGACGATTTTATAATAGGTATGATTGCTCTATTGAATTAACAATGAATTATATAACTGTACATTACCTTTTAAATACTCCTTACTCACCAAACAATCTCTTTTTATTTGCGTTATCTCCATGCACATTATCCCCCCTTGTATTTGCACCCGATATAACTCTAAAACTAAAACCTATTTACCTGTCTCTTAACTGCAAAGTCACACACTCTTCCCACTGAGAACTTACCCATCTTGAGTGCGATTCTTCTTGATTATTGTCAGTGATTTACACAATTGATTATTGAATGATAGCATGCTTTGTTGAAAACCATTACCAATAGTTTGTCCTTGGAGTCTTCCAGAGACTTGTTAATTTAGACAGCTTAATTAGAAAACATTGTCGAATAGATAATGAAGCAGCATAAGATCACTTTTAAATGTTGAGTAGTTCACTTACTTTAATAGACATGTACTTTTGCTGTCAAGCGTGTTGTTTTTGTTGAGTTCTGTATTAGTTCACACTTTATGATGTTTATGTCAATAGTAACATTATAATAGTTTACCCTTCGCGCCTAGGCATCTTGATTAACATTTTGGGTTTTTGGTTGTTGTTGAGTCATTTAATAGCTTGCACATTTGTTGAGTGATGCCATTTGCATCTTGTCGACCCATTTCTTGGGGGCGTAGGCGTAGTCTTCTTGTCAGTTATTTCGGCCCCTAGCGCGTCAAATTTATCTTGAGACCTTTGCCCAGATAGGTTACGTTGCGCCAGGGTTATTGTCGCGCCTATCACCTAGGGATAGCATGATCCCTGATGAGGGGATCATGGCGTGCCCTATTGGATAGAGGCGAACGATAACTTGGCTGGAGTCTGTGCTACCCATTGTGGGCGTTGTTCATTGTAGTCGTTTTTGGCGTTGGGTTGTAACGCCTGCATGTGTTTCGTTGTGCACCATAGAGGTTCTAGTTGTTGGCCGTTGAGGCCGTTGTGTCTCGGTGGGTTGTGTTTTCCTTTATCTTGTAGGCATCATCGTGTCTGTGTCAGGCGGGTAGCCGTTCCTTCTTTGATTTACACATGTTTTGCCCAGTTGCTTGATGTGTCAGTGTGTAGAGTCGTTCTTATCTGTTGCTTGATCTGTAGGTGTTGTGTTCGTTGCCAGGATGTAGTTAACTATGTCATCATCGCCTTCCTTCTTACCTAAAGAAAGGAAAAAAAAATACTTTGAACTTTTCTTTGCTTTAGTCGTAACACCTGAGGAGTCGTTACATATNGAAATTTAAAAGAATTAGGAAACTATGGGAAAAAGGGGGAAACATAAAGAGAAAGGGAAACATAAGGAAAAAAAACATAATGACTAAGTTAGTAAGGAATCTTGCCTTTAAGAACTTTCTAAATTGAACTCAACTAGTAAAATAGTAAAGGGGCAAGTCATTAAAATGTGTAAGGGAATATGGGGACACCTAGGAGAGATTCTAGGAATGCTTTTAGGTGGGTGAGGGATATAGGAGTAATTAAATAATTAATGAAATTAATTTCTAGTGCAACAAAGGGGATGGGTGACACATGTACTAGGAGGATTTTTCTGAATTAAATTATTGAACAATAAATTAAATGGGAAATTGGAAAAAAATCACTTATAAACTCTATATAAAGGAGGAAGGAGGAGGAGGAGGAGGATGGATCTCTTCTTGGATGCATAACGTTACACTGCATAATTTTTGACTTGATTGACTAATCTTGTGGGAGTTGGGATACCCAGCTCGGTGAGGAGTGGTAGCTCGGCCTTGCGAGGCAATTTGAGAGCTAGTTGTTCTCTGGTTTAGTGGGAGTGGCCCCTTTGTGGCTCGGGGGGCTAAGGGGGAAGAAGAGTACCCCTAGCATTGGCTGGGAGGTACCGATGAAGTATCATCGGTCAGAAAGTGGGAGCTGCACGGAGTGCATGGGACAACAACTCAGAGCTGTCACCTTGGGCTATGGTAAGCATGCTTTTATTTTGCATGGTAGATTACTATTGATCTTACGCTTTCATTTCTGTACTTTTAATTGTGTAAAGAAAGTGTTTGACTTAGAATTTTAATCGAGAACTTAAATTCCCCATAGCCTTAAGCTCCCTGCTTGACTTGATTCCCTTGGCAATCGATCGCTGAATGCTGTGACTGTCCTATTGGTTTTATTGATTTGTTGTGAAGAGTTATGTTCTTTACTTCATCCTCATCCCTAGATCATCAGTCCACGCCTGAGCAGTTAGCCAGGAGATGGATCGACGGTCATCACTTCAGTGTTAATAGACCTATAGATCATAATGCCCTGCTTTTTTGTGCGTGGACGATGAGTGAAGGATAGTTTTCCCAATTGTCTACCCCTGTTGATTGTTCCGGGTTGAGTGTTTGTGTTACACCTTCTTGCGAATGAATACCTCTGTGTGATGTTCATCTTCCTTCTCTACGATTTTAATGACAACGCTTCTTTTTATTTTGGACTGCATTTTTTTTTCTTTTCACTGGAAGGACGGTAAAGATACACCTTGAATTATAACGAAAACTTACCTTGAATGACTGTGCCTTTTTACTCTCAACAACGACAAATTTTATACTCGAAAACCTTGTCTTTACTATGCCTAAATGGTGGCGCATTTCGGTGTATACTGGGTGCGTTTTTGCTGCCTGCGTTTTACTACATTTTTGTTTAGAAATCCGATCCCATTTCGTTTTTATATGCATGTGTTTTAACGACAGTGAGTTCAATTTCCAATTTTGATTTTTTTATATGCATGTGTTCTTTTATTTATTAAGTGCTTTCCCGTTTTTATTGCTATCACAGTTATGTGGCGAATTTATGAAGATATCATTGTAATGTAAAATACAGTCGTTTCCTTCCTAGTTATACAATGATTTCATTTGTTATGCTGCATTTTTTTTAACATTTAACCGATAGTCAGTTCGTGCTATCAATGGGACACGATTCCTTCAATTTACCATATCTTTTACAGTGGAACCTTCCAACTTTCATTTCATTTTTTTGGGCATTTACCCAACATCCAAATCGATTTCCTTGGCGAATTAACAAAGAAATTTTACATTTAACTTTTACCCAGCCACTTCAATCATTACCTGACCGTTCCCTGGATTTTTGTGATGGCTTTAACCGCGATGTTCTGGTGTGCCTGCGATTGTTTTAAGACTACAACCATTCCCCTTTCTGCATCATGATTTTACCCTTTATAGACTGCACATGGTTACTTTTAATACACAACGATTTCACCTTTTAAGATTGCAAATCGTTACCCATATTTGCCTAGCGATTTTACCTTTTAAAGACTGCAAATTGTTACCTTTAATGCATGGCAATTTTACCATTCTGAAGACTGCAAATTAAAATACTGGCAACGACACCAATCAGTAATGGACAGCTCTATCAGGTTTACTAGTTGATAGCGAATTTATATTTCCGCGTTTTCCTTTTTATGACAGAAATTAATAAGTCTGCGTTATTATCTCAGCAAATAATATATTTGATTTACCGTGCATATGGATTATATATATACATTTTGTGACAACGATTAATATGGTGGTTTTCCACACCCTGGGATAGCGTTTTTTTTTAAAGTTGATAGCTTACACAATTTTGACGGTGACTTTCCTGTTGATGACAACGATTTATGATGACCGTGAATTATGATGACAACCGTTTTATTTGATGATAGTAATATTAATAATCGGATTATAGACCAGTGATATTGATAATAGCAATTGATTATTTTCATTTTAGTTCTTAGGAAAGTAACCTTATTAGTTAATATCACTTGGTTGACAGTGAAAAAAGGGGATGACGATTTTATAATAGGTATGATTGCTCTATTGAATTA
The DNA here is from genome assembly GCA_000966675.3 of Picea glauca. Taxonomy (NCBI): domain Eukaryota; kingdom Viridiplantae; phylum Streptophyta; class Pinopsida; order Pinales; family Pinaceae; genus Picea; species Picea glauca. Next base: position 14,278 of record JZKD02S0213162.1, on the reverse strand, counting down.
ACAATGAATTATATAACTGTACATTACCTTTTAAATACTCCTTACTCACCAAACAATCTCTTTTTATTTGCGTTATCTCCATGCACATTATCCCCCCTTGTATTTGCACCCGATATAACTCTAAAACTAAAACCTATTTACCTGTCTCTTAACTGCAAAGTCACACACTCTTCCCACTGAGAACTTACCCATCTTGAGTGCGATTCTTCTTGATTATTGTCAGTGATTTACACAATTGATTATTGAATGATAGCATGCTTTGTTGAAAACCATTACCAATAGTTTGTCCTTGGAGTCTTCCAGAGACTTGTTAATTTAGACAGCTTAATTAGAAAACATTGTCGAATAGATAATGAAGCAGCATAAGATCACTTTTAAATGTTGAGTAGTTCACTTACTTTAATAGACATGTACTTTTGCTGACAAGCGTGTTGTTTTTGTTGAGTTCTGTATTAGTTCACACTTTATGATGTTTATGTCAATAGTAACATTATAATAGTTTACCCTTCGCGCCTAGGCATCTTGATTAACATTTAGGGTTTTTGGTTGTTGTTGAGTCATTTAATAGCTTTCACATTTGTTGAGCGATGTCATTTGCATCTTGTCGACCCATTTCTTGGGGGCGTAGGTGTAGTCTTCTTGTCAGTTATTTCGGCCCCTAGCGCGTCAAATTTATCTTGAGACCTTTGCCCAGATAGGTTACGTTGCGCCAGGGTTATTATCACTCCTATCACCTAGGGATAGCATGATCCCTGATGAGGGGATCATGGCGTGCCCTATTGGATAGAGGCGAATGATAACTTGGCTGGAGTCTGTGCTACCCATTGTGGGCGTTGTTCGTTGTAGTCATTTTTGGCGTTGGGTTGTAATGCCTGCATGTGTTTGGTTGTGCACCATAGAGGTTCTAGTTGTTGGCCATTGAGGCCATTGTGTCTGGGTGGGGTGTGTTTTCCTTTAGCTTGTAGGCATCATCGTGTCTGTGTCAGGCGGGTAGCTGTTCCTTCTTTGATTTACACATGTTTTGCCCAGTTGCTTGATGTGTCAGTGTGTAGAGTCATTCTTATCTGTTGCTTGATCTGTAGGTGTTGTGTTCATTTCCAGGATGTAGTTAACTATGTCATCATCGCCTTCCTTCTTACCTAAAGAAAGGAAAAAAAAATACTTTGAACTTTTCTTTGCTTTAGTCGTAACACCTGAGGAGTCGTTACATATGGTATCAAAGGCAAGTTCAACCTGCGACTTGGGAACACTATGACTTTCACTGATATGATATTTGATTATAATGTTGCTAATTAAGTTGACTTGTATTCGTGCAGGCAATCATGGTTAGAGAACGTTGCAGAGGCAGATGACGGGGTGCTAGGGGAGGAGGCGCGACACCTCCAGTAACATCCACGCCTAAGGGGTCTAACCCCCAGGGAGATGAACCGGTTTTCGGGCAGGAGAAGATAGCGGTGGGTGATGTGGTTAGGCTGATGAGGTATTTTCAGTGGATGTATAAGGTACTGATCAACCGTTTGGACATAGATGAGGCCAGGGCGCCGACACCCCATGAGGGTCCACCGCGCACTCTGGTTGGTACTGGTAGCATTTGCCGCGAACTCGAGAAGGTCAAATTTACTGAGCTCTTTGGTGCCCCGGACAGTGCAACCACCGAGGCATGGTTGGAGAATATGGTGATGTGATTTGCACTTCGTGACTATACTTCCAACATGAAGGTCCGCATGGCGGTCTTTAAACTGAAGGGGAACACTCTTCTTTGGTGGAAGATGTTCCTTCCATAACTAAACATGGCCGTCAAAGACGTGTCATGGGAACTGTTTGAGGAACGGTTCTGAGAGAGGTACCTTTCAGAGTAATTCATTGAGTGTCAGCTCAATGAGTTCAACGCCTTACGACAGGGCGGTCGTACGGTGCTCGAGTACGAGGCCCATTTTATGGAGTTTCTTCGGTATGCTCTGCATCCTAATACTGAGAAACTTAAGGTCAACAGGTTTTTGTTCGGCCTTAATGTCAGCATATGTGAAAAGGTTAGGATTTTGATGCCTCAGAACTTGCATGATGTCTTCCAGAAGGCCCTCATAGTAGAGGAGGATCTTATCAGCGGGGGTTAGAGCAGGACTCTAGTGAGACCAGTAGGGAAGGTGTCATCTGTTGCATAGCAACATCAAACACCAGCTAGATAGATGCCAATGTATCATGGCTTCTAGAGTGGAACCACTTTCACTACACCTCGACGACCAACGCCTCAGTAGCAGACACCTTATCGGGGACCACAACATCAACAACATCATCGACTGCAGTAGCAATAGTTTAGGCCTATTTAGCAGAATATACCAGGATTCCAGGCTGATGGGCCGTCAACTTCTACTTCAGGTATGAGGAGTACTAGACCAAAGAAGGGGTGTTGGACATCTAGGGAGCCACACTACCAACGTGAATTCCCAATGGAGAGGACTAGAGCATCTGGATCAGCCGGACCCACTACTGTGGGAGATTTGGGCAAGGCCCATCAGATTCATGCAGCAGAGAATAACCGTCAGGAAGAGCACCAGTTGACTGTGCTCAAGATGTCAGGTACCATCACTGACCAGACCCTTAATATTTTGATAGATCCCGGTGCTACCGAGAGTTTCATTTCTGGTGCAACGCTAAAAAGGATTAAGGCAAAGGTAGTCGAACATGATGAGTTTAGATTTGTAGAGATAGCTTTGAGAGCCAAACAAAAGGTTGGAGGAAAGGTTACGGGTTGTACCCTTAACCTAGGAGAGTTTGTCACCAGGTCCAACCTGTATGTCATGATCTTAGGATCTTATGACGTCGTGATCAGTATGGACTGTTTGGAATCACATGAGGCGATACTCAACTATAAGATGAAATGCTTGAGCTTGTTCGATGATGAGGGATTGAGACACGTGATTGTAGTTCGGAACCAAGGAGTTTCCCTGAGGTTTATCTCTTCCTTGAAGTTATGGAAGAGCATGCGCAAGGGATGTAAGCCTTAGGTGATCCTTGCATTAAATGAAAAGGGAGTAGTGGCAGGTCTAGAACACCTTCCAGTGGTGAGGGATTTTGCTGATGTCTTCTCGGAGGAGTTACCTGGGATGCCGCCAGAGAGGGAATTGGAATTTACCATAGACCTAAAAATAGGGACTGAACCAATAACGAGAATGCCTTATTGTATGTCAACCTCAGAGTTACAAGAGTTGAGAATGCAGCTGAAGGAGTTGCTGGACCTGGGACTTATACGTTCAAGTGTGTCACCGTGGGGCATGCCTGTTATTTTCATATGAAAGAAGGATGGGTCATGGAGACTCTGCATTGACTACCATCAATTGAACAAGACAACAATCAAGAATCAATATTCTTTGCCAATGATTGATGATTTGTTTGATCATATGAAGGGTGCGACGGTGTTTTCAAAGATCGATTTACGATCAGGGTATCACCAGTTACGGATCAAGGAGGATGATGTCCCTAATAATGCCTTTAAGATGAGGTTTGGACATTACGAGTTTACTATTTTACTGTTTGGACTGACAAACGCCCCAGGGGTATTTATGAGTTTGATGAACGAGGTGTTCCACGAGTACTTGGACAAGTTCGTCCAAGTATTCATTAACGATATTTTGATTTACTCTCGGAAGATGCGGGAGCATGACAAGCACTTGCACTTGGTACTAAAGTGTCCGCGAGAGCAAAAATTGTATGGGAAATTGTCCAAATGCTCATTTTATCAATCGAGGATTCACTACTTAGGGCATGTCATCTTCGACGAAGGTATCACCATGGATTCAGTGAAGGTCGAGGCTATTATGGAATGGCTTGCGCTGATGAATGTCCCGGAAGTACGTAGCTTCATGGGTTTAGTAGGATACTATCGACAATTCGTCGAGGGATTTTCGAAGATAGCAAATCTGATCACGGAATTGCAGAAGAAGAAAAAGAAGTTTGTTTGGACCGAAAAATGTGTGGACACATTTTGGAGGCTCAAGGAGATGTTTATAATGGCACTGATACTAAAGGTCCTTGACATGGATGCAGAATTTGTGGTATGCACTGATGCATCCAAGGAAGGCTTAGGCAGAGTCTTGATGCAAGACAGTCAAGTGATCGCTTACATCTCACGAAAATTGAGAAGGCATGAGGAGAACTACGCGACGCATGATTTGGAGTTATTAGCCATTGTTTATTCCTTGAAGGTTTGGAGACACTACCTTATTGGATGAAAATTTGAACTAAAAACAGACCACTATGGACCACAACACATCTTTACGCAAAGCGACCTGAACGCGTGACAACGACATTGGTCAGAATTGCTTAGCGAGTACGATTTTGAGATTACTTACATAAAAGGAACATTGAACCGAGTGGTAGATGCAATGAGTTGGAGACCATGAATCTTCTCAATGTTTCAGCTTTAGACGAATCTACATGAAAATATTCTAACTTTATGGCGCGACGATGACTGGTACAAAGAGGTCAAGGATTTTACTGGACAAAACACAATTATGGTACCAAAATTTTAAGGATTTATGTTGGACAACGATGGACTATTGAGATTTAAAAATAGAATTTATGTGCCATTGAACAACGAGTTTAGAAGGTTGATCCTAAACGAGGCTCATAGATCAGTGTACATGGCTCACTCGAGAGTCATGAAGATGAGGGTGGACCTTAAACCCTTATTCTTCTAGAAAGGATTGAAGTCAGACATAGTCAACTATGTGGCCAAAATTCTAAAATGTCAGCAGGTGAAGGCTGAATATAGACATCCAACAATGTTACTACAACCACACGCTATTCCAGAATCCAAATGGGAGGTTATTTTGATGGATTTCATTGTTGGATATCCACTGATGGCAAGGAGACATGACTCAATTTTTGTGGTAGTCGACACTCTGACAAAGAGTGCTCATTTTATTTCTATGCATACGATGTATCAGGCACCTGACATAGCTAGAGTTTTCATCAGTGAGATTGTGAGGCTGCATGTCGTGCCTAAGAGGATTATATCCGATCGAGGATTGGTGTTTACCGAATGATTTTGGACTAGTTTCCAAGAGGCCTTGGGAACCCAACTTAACTTTAGTACTGCGTATCACCCAGAGACTGACGGGCAGACCGAACAAACAAGCCAAATATTGGAAGANCCAGGATGTAGTTAACTATGTCATCATCGCCTTCCTTCTTACCTAAAGAAAGGAAAAAAAAATACTTTGAACTTTTCTTTGCTTTAGTCGTAACACCTGAGGAGTCGTTACATATGGTATCAAAGGCAAGTTCAACCTGCGACTTGGGAACACTATGACTTTCACTGATATGATATTTGATTATAATGTTGCTAATTAAGTTGACTTGTATTCGTGCAGGCAATCATGGTTAGAGAACGTTGCAGAGGCAGATGACGGGGTGCTAGGGGAGGAGGCGCGACACCTCCAGTAACATCCACGCCTAAGGGGTCTAACCCCCAGGGAGATGAACCGGTTTTCGGGCAGGAGAAGATAGCGGTGGGTGATGTGGTTAGGCTGATGAGGTATTTTCAGTGGATGTATAAGGTACTGATCAACCGTTTGGACATAGATGAGGCCAGGGCGCCGACACCCCATGAGGGTCCACCGCGCACTCTGGTTGGTACTGGTAGCATTTGCCGCGAACTCGAGAAGGTCAAATTTACTGAGCTCTTTGGTGCCCCGGACAGTGCAACCACCGAGGCATGGTTGGAGAATATGGTGATGTGATTTGCACTTCGTGACTATACTTCCAACATGAAGGTCCGCATGGCGGTCTTTAAACTGAAGGGGAACACTCTTCTTTGGTGGAAGATGTTCCTTCCATAACTAAACATGGCCGTCAAAGACGTGTCATGGGAACTGTTTGAGGAACGGTTCTGAGAGAGGTACCTTTCAGAGTAATTCATTGAGTGTCAGCTCAATGAGTTCAACGCCTTACGACAGGGCGGTCGTACGGTGCTCGAGTACGAGGCCCATTTTATGGAGTTTCTTCGGTATGCTCTGCATCCTAATACTGAGAAACTTAAGGTCAACAGGTTTTTGTTCGGCCTTAATGTCAGCATATGTGAAAAGGTTAGGATTTTGATGCCTCAGAACTTGCATGATGTCTTCCAGAAGGCCCTCATAGTAGAGGAGGATCTTATCAGCGGGGGTTAGAGCAGGACTCTAGTGAGACCAGTAGGGAAGGTGTCATCTGTTGCATAGCAACATCAAACACCAGCTAGATAGATGCCAATGTATCATGGCTTCTAGAGTGGAACCACTTTCACTACACCTCGACGACCAACGCCTCAGTAGCAGACACCTTATCGGGGACCACAACATCAACAACATCATCGACTGCAGTAGCAATAGTTTAGGCCTATTTAGCAGAATATACCAGGATTCCAGGCTGATGGGCCGTCAGCTTCTACTTCGGGTACGAGGAGTACTAGACCAAAGAAGGGGTGTTGGACATCTAGGGAGCCACACTACCAACGTGACTTCCCAATGGAGAGGACTAGAGCATCTAGATCAGCCGGACCCACTACCTTGGGAGATTTGGGCAAGGCCCATCAGATTCATGCAGCGGAGAATAACCGCCAGGAAGAGCACCAGTTGACTGTGCTCAAGATGTCAGGTACCATCACTGACCAGACCCTTAGTATTTTGATAGATCCCGGTGCTACCGAGAGTTTCATTTCTGGTGCAACGCTAAAAAGGATTAAGGCAAAGGTAGTCGAACATGATGAGTTTATCTTTGTAGAGATAGCTTCGAGAGCCAAACAAAAGGTTGGAGGAAAGGTTACGGGTTGTACCCTTAACCTAGGAGAGTTTGTCACCAGGTCCAACCTGTATGTCATGATCTTAGGATCTTATGACGTCGTGATCGGTATGGACTGGTTGGAATCACATGAGGCGATACTCAACTATAAGACGAAATGCTTGAGCTTGTTCGATGATGAGGGACTGAGACACGTGATTGTAGTTCGGAACCAAGGAGTTTCCCTGAGGTTTATCTCTTCCTTGAAGTTATGGAAGAGCATGCGCAAGGGATGTAAGCCTTAGGTGATCCTTGCATTAAATGAAAAGGGAGTAGTGGCAGGTCTAGAACACCTTCCAGTGGTGAGGGATTTTGCTGATGTCTTCTCGGAGGAGTTACCTGGGATGCCGCCAGAGAGGGAATTGGAATTTACCATAGACCTAAAAATAGGGACTGAACCAATAACGAGAATGCCTTATTGTATGTCAACCTCAGAGTTACAAGAGTTGAGAATGCAGCTGAAGGAGTTGCTGGACCTGGGACTTATACGTTCAAGTGTGTCACCGTGGGGCATGCCTGTTATTTTCATATGAAAGAAGGATGGGTCATGGAGACTCTGCATTGACTACCATCAATTGAACAAGACAACAATCAAGAATCAATATTCTTTGCCAATGATTGATGATTTGTTTGATCATATGAAGGGTGCGACGGTGTTTTCAAAGATCGATTTACGATCAGGGTATCACCAGTTACGGATCAAGGAGGATGATGTCCCTAATAATGCCTTTAAGATGAGGTTTGGACATTACGAGTTTACTATTTTACTGTTTGGACTGACAAACGCCCCAGGGGTATTTATGAGTTTGATGAACGAGGTGTTCCACGAGTACTTGGACAAGTTCGTCCAAGTATTCATTAACGATATTTTGATTTACTCTCGGAAGATGCGGGAGCATGACAAGCACTTGCACTTGGTACTAAAGTGTCCGCGAGAGCAAAAATTGTATGGGAAATTGTCCAAATGCTCATTTTATCAATCGAGGATTCACTACTTAGGGCATGTCATCTTCGACGAAGGTATCACCATGGATTCAGTGAAGGTCGAGGCTATTATGGAATGGCTTGCGCTGATGAATGTCCCGGAAGTACGTAGCTTCATGGGTTTAGTAGGATACTATCGACAATTCGTCGAGGGATTTTCGAAGATAGCAAATCTGATCACGGAATTGCAGAAGAAGAAAAAGAAGTTTGTTTGGACCGAAAAATGTGTGGACACATTTTGGAGGCTCAAGGAGATGTTTATAATGGCACTGATACTAAAGGTCCTTGACATGGATGCAGAATTTGTGGTATGCACTGATGCATCCAAGGAAGGCTTAGGCAGAGTCTTGATGCAAGACAGTCAAGTGATCGCTTACATCTCACGAAAATTGAGAAGGCATGAGGAGAACTACGCGACGCATGATTTGGAGTTATTAGCCATTGTTTATTCCTTGAAGGTTTGGAGACACTACCTTATTGGATGAAAATTTGAACTAAAAACAGACCACTATGGACCACAACACATCTTTACGCAAAGCGACCTGAACGCGTGACAACGACATTGGTCAGAATTGCTTAGCGAGTACGATTTTGAGATTACTTACATAAAAGGAACATTGAACCGAGTGGTAGATGCAATGAGTTGGAGACCATGAATCTTCTCAATGTTTCAGCTTTAGACGAATCTACATGAAAATATTCTAACTTTATGGCGCGACGATGACTGGTACAAAGAGGTCAAGGATTTTACTGGACAAAACACAATTATGGTACCAAAATTTTAAGGATTTATGTTGGACAACGATGGACTATTGAGATTTAAAAATAGAATTTATGTGCCATTGAACAACGAGTTTAGAAGGTTGATCCTAAACGAGGCTCATAGATCAGTGTACATGGCTCACTCGAGAGTCATGAAGATGAGGGTGGACCTTAAACCCTTATTCTTCTAGAAAGGATTGAAGTCAGACATAGTCAACTATGTGGCCAAAATTCTAAAATGTCAGCAGGTGAAGGCTGAATATAGACATCCAACAATGTTACTACAACCACACGCTATTCCAGAATCCAAATGGGAGGTTATTTTGATGGATTTCATTGTTGGATATCCACTGATGGCAAGGAGACATGACTCAATTTTTGTGGTAGTCGACACTCTGACAAAGAGTGCTCATTTTATTTCTATGCATACGATGTATCAGGCACCTGACATAGCTAGAGTTTTCATCAGTGAGATTGTGAGGCTGCATGTCGTGCCTAAGAGGATTATATCCGATCGAGGATTGGTGTTTACCGAATGATTTTGGACTAGTTTCCAAGAGGCCTTGGGAACCCAACTTAACTTTAGTACTGCGTATCACCCAGAGACTGACGGGCAGACCGAACAAACAAGCCAAATATTGGAAGAAATGTTGCGCATGTACGTGATGGACCAACAAAAGCGTTGGGAAGAATTCTTGCCACTGGTAGAATTTGCTTATAACAATAGTTACCAAAGCACCATTAAGATGGTGCCTTTCGAGTTCCTTTATGGGCAACTGTGTCAGACACCTTTGAGTTGGGATCGGTTTGAGGATAGGGTCCTGGTGGGACCAGAAGCGATCCAAGAAATGGAAGATCAAATGCAAACAATAAGGAAAAGGATCAAAGAAACGCAGGATTGGCAGAAGAGTTATGCCGATGCGCACCGTGTCGACCGTAGTTACGAAGTTGGTGACTGAGTCTTATTGTGGGTAAAACCACATAAGAGTTTGATCAAGTTTGGAAAGGGAGCTAAACTCTCTCCTAGATTCGTGGGACCTTTCGAGATTGTGGAGAGGAAGGGGCCCGTGGCCTATCGACTAGACTTGCTTGCTTCTTTGAGGCGTATGCACGATGTTTTTCACGTATCTATTTTGAGACATTATATTAGTGATCCTACACATGTTATTGACATGAGTTTCTNTGAGACACGTGATTGTAGTTCGGAACCAAGGAGTTTCCCTGAGGTTTATCTCTTCCTTGAAGTTATGGAAGAGCATGCGCAAGGGATGTAAGCCTTAGGTGATCCTTGCATTAAATGAAAAGGGAGTAGTGGCAGGTCTAGAACACCTTCCAGTGGTGAGGGATTTTGCTGATGTCTTCTCGGAGGAGTTACCTGGGATGCCGCCAGAGAGGGAATTGGAATTTACCATAGACCTAAAAATAGGGACTGAACCAATAACGAGAATGCCTTATTGTATGTCAACCTCAGAGTTACAAGAGTTGAGAATGCAGCTGAAGGAGTTGCTGGACCTGGGACTTATACGTTCAAGTGTGTCACCGTGGGGCATGCCTGTTATTTTCATATGAAAGAAGGATGGGTCATGGAGACTCTGCATTGACTACCATCAATTGAACAAGACAACAATCAAGAATCAATATTCTTTGCCAATGATTGATGATTTGTTTGATCATATGAAGGGTGCGACGGTGTTTTCAAAGATCGATTTACGATCAGGGTATCACCAGTTACGGATCAAGGAGGATGATGTCCCTAATAATGCCTTTAAGATGAGGTTTGGACATTACGAGTTTACTATTTTACTGTTTGGACTGACAAACGCCCCAGGGGTATTTATGAGTTTGATGAACGAGGTGTTCCACGAGTACTTGGACAAGTTCGTCCAAGTATTCATTAACGATATTTTGATTTACTCTCGGAAGATGCGGGAGCATGACAAGCACTTGCACTTGGTACTAAAGTGTCCGCGAGAGCAAAAATTGTATGGGAAATTGTCCAAATGCTCATTTTATCAATCGAGGATTCACTACTTAGGGCATGTCATCTTCGACGAAGGTATCACCATGGATTCAGTGAAGGTCGAGGCTATTATGGAATGGCTTGCGCTGATGAATGTCCCGGAAGTACGTAGCTTCATGGGTTTAGTAGGATACTATCGACAATTCGTCGAGGGATTTTCGAAGATAGCAAATCTGATCACGGAATTGCAGAAGAAGAAAAAGAAGTTTGTTTGGACCGAAAAATGTGTGGACACATTTTGGAGGCTCAAGGAGATGTTTATAATGGCACTGATACTAAAGGTCCTTGACATGGATGCAGAATTTGTGGTATGCACTGATGCATCCAAGGAAGGCTTAGGCAGAGTCTTGATGCAAGACAGTCAAGTGATCGCTTACATCTCACGAAAATTGAGAAGGCATGAGGAGAACTACGCGACGCATGATTTGGAGTTATTAGCCATTGTTTATTCCTTGAAGGTTTGGAGACACTACCTTATTGGATGAAAATTTGAACTAAAAACAGACCACTATGGACCACAACACATCTTTACGCAAAGCGACCTGAACGCGTGACAACGACATTGGTCAGAATTGCTTAGCGAGTACGATTTTGAGATTACTTACATAAAAGGAACATTGAACCGAGTGGTAGATGCAATGAGTTGGAGACCATGAATCTTCTCAATGTTTCAGCTTTAGACGAATCTACATGAAAATATTCTAACTTTATGGCGCGACGATGACTGGTACAAAGAGGTCAAGGATTTTACTGGACAAAACACAATTATGGTACCAAAATTTTAAGGATTTATGTTGGACAACGATGGACTATTGAGATTTAAAAATAGAATTTATGTGCCATTGAACAACGAGTTTAGAAGGTTGATCCTAAACGAGGCTCATAGATCAGTGTACATGGCTCACTCGAGAGTCATGAAGATGAGGGTGGACCTTAAACCCTTATTCTTCTAGAAAGGATTGAAGTCAGACATAGTCAACTATGTGGCCAAAATTCTAAAATGTCAGCAGGTGAAGGCTGAATATAGACATCCAACAATGTTACTACAACCACACGCTATTCCAGAATCCAAATGGGAGGTTATTTTGATGGATTTCATTGTTGGATATCCACTGATGGCAAGGAGACATGACTCAATTTTTGTGGTAGTCGACACTCTGACAAAGAGTGCTCATTTTATTTCTATGCATACGATGTATCAGGCACCTGACATAGCTAGAGTTTTCATCAGTGAGATTGTGAGGCTGCATGTCGTGCCTAAGAGGATTATATCCGATCGAGGATTGGTGTTTACCGAATGATTTTGGACTAGTTTCCAAGAGGCCTTGGGAACCCAACTTAACTTTAGTACTGCGTATCACCCAGAGACTGACGGGCAGACCGAACAAACAAGCCAAATATTGGAAGACATGTTGCGCATGTACGTGATGGACCAACAAAAGCGTTGGGAAGAATTCTTTCCACTGGTAGAATTTGCTTATAACAATAGTTACCAAAGCACCATTAAGATGGTGCCTTTCGAGTTCCTTTATGGGCGACTGTGTCAGACACCTTTGAGTTGGGATCGGTTTGAGGATAGGGTCCTGGTGGGACCAGAAGCGATCCAAGAAATGGAAGATCAAATGCAAACAATAAGGCAAAGGATCAAAGAAACTCAGGATTGGCAGAAGAGTTATGCCGATGCGCACCGTGTCGACCGTAGTTACGAAGTTGGTGATTGAGTCTTATTGCGGGTAAAACCACATAAGAGTTTGATCAAGTTTGGAAAGGGAGATAAACTCTCTCCTAGATTTGTGGGACCTTTCGAGATTGTGGAGAGGAAGGGGCCCGTGGCCTATCGACTAGACTTGCTTGCTTCTTTGAGGCGTATGCACGATGTTTTTCACGTATCTGTTTTGAGACATTATATTAGTGATCCTACACATGTTATTGACATGAGTTTCTTGCAAGTATCGGATGAGGGGGCGCTCACGGCTTAGCCGATCCACATCCTGGATCATCGCATTCGACAACTACGACGTCGAACAATGGATCAGGTCAAGGTCCAGTGGGACAACTATAGTCCGCATTTGGCGACCTAGGAGGACGCATATGATATGCGCCAACAATTTCCATTTTTTGTTTGATGGAAAGACTTATGATACTATGATACACATTATTTCGACACTTATATACTGTGAAATTTCGGGACAAAGTTTAGACCAAGAGGGGGTGTATGTAACATCCCGCTCTTGCGCGCACTAAGTGAACTTATTCTTTGAGGACACTTGCTTGCAAGTGATCCAGATTATTATAATATTGGGCGTTTGATTATGATTATGAGGCATTATGGATATGATGACATGTTATTTTGTTGTATTGACATAGATTGGTGCTATTGACACGGTTCTGCTAAGTGTGCATGATTTTGGACCTCGAGGATGCAGAGGCACCAATGAAACCCTTGGAATTTGTATCGAGTCAGGGAGTGGAATATTGGGGTTTGATTTTTGTATATATGACATATGTGCATTTGATTAGATGTTATGATTATGGATTTTATTTCTGACATGATTCGTTGATGATGTAGGCTGATGATAGATTGCCGTCCAGACTCACATGTGGAGTAGAGGGGTCACTCATGATAACCAGTGATGTTGAGGTAGAGGTGTTGACAACAACCCTGCCACAACCTACTAGCACCCCCCCCATGGCTCGAACTGTAGGTTAATGATTACCTAGTTCGAGATGACCCACGATGCTGTGAGGGAAGACTGTGACAGTCGCTCACGGTGATTCTAAGGGGCGCACAATAAGTCGGGGCCTTATTCTTTAGAGGCCCTTAGTCTCCCACAAGATCACTTGACGGAGTATTGACTCTAGGGGTTTTTGATGTCTACCAAGTCAGTCAAGAGGTGAGTGGCACCCTTGGAGAACGTAGTGCATCCTGAAGGGCACATCACGCAAGGGAAACAAAAGGAGGTGAGTGACACCCTTGGAGCACCTAGTGCGTCTTGAAGGGCATGTCGCGTTGTTAACTAATAAGTGAATAAACCTAGATGGCCTTAGAATGAGTGATGTGATGAGAAAGATTTAAAAACAAATTTCCCTAATAAAAATGTCACCCATTCTCGGAAATTAAAATCTAGGTCTAAGTGATACTTGTGAAAAAAGAAGAAGATAATAATAATAATCATCATTAAACATGTGATAAAAATGGGGTAAGAAATTCAATTAAATTATTAAAATCAAATTATATTGAGGGATTAAAATTAAAAAAAAAAAGGAAATTGATTGTTTGTTACTTATGCTAATTAAAATTTTTAACTAAAAAGAAAAAGGGGGAAAAGGGTAAATTCTGCTCTTGCTAATTTGAGTTTTAGATAAAAAGGGAAAGAGGGAAATTTAAAAGAATTAGGAAACTATGGGAAAAAGGGGGAAACATAAAGAGAAAGGGAAACATAAGGAATAAAAGAAGAATGAATAACTTGTTAAGGAATCTTGCCTTTAAGAACTTTCTAAATTGAACTCAACTAGTAAATTAGTAAGGGGGTAAGTCATTAAAATGTGTAAGGGAATACAGGGACACCTAGGAGAGATTATAGGAATGCTTTTAGGTGGGTGAGGGAAATAGGAGTAATTAAATAATTAATGAAATTAATTTCTGGTGCAACGAAGGGGATGGGTGACACATGTATGGGGAGGATTTTTCTGAAT
>JZKD02S0213118.1:0-11055 GCA_000966675.3 Picea glauca | reverse complement strand
TTAATGGCCTTGAAGAGTTTCCTCTCCAACCTAATTCAAGGCCCTAACCCTAAACTAGTTGGTTGACCCTACAAACATAAAAAGTATAATAAATTTTAGATTTAGCGTTAATTTTTATGACTTGTCTTAAGTCAAAGGTTATGAAAGTGAAACTAGTGATGTTTGAAAGATGAAAGTAAAATAAACAGAAAGCTAGAAACAAAAACCTTTACCTTACTTCACTCTTAAACAACTTTTCAAACTTAAAAAAAATTCTAAGATCTTTGAACAACACACTCAAAGAAGGATTTCACTCGACTACGAGCTACTTATGATCTAAGTAAATTGTCAAGAACATATGAAAGCAAAGACTTTTCCCTGGTTACTAATGCAAAACAACACTTTTCAATCAATCAAAGAAATAAAAGATATTTTTTTTTATTTGAATGCTGACAAAGAAAAAAGGAAAAATATCAACAAGTCAAAACCAAGAAAAATTTTTGGCCTAAGCACAAATCGCAAAGAGTCACTTTAAAAATCACACACAAACAACTTAAAATCAGACTCTCACACTTGTCTAAAAACCCTATTAAATAAAATTTTCAGGAAAACTTCTAACTGAAAAAGAAAGATATTGTTGTGAACAAACCTAAGTCACTGACTGCTATGAAAGAGATCTAAAAACCCGAGAGGTATAACTCTTATCAAAGGAAAGGATTACTGCCCTACCTTCAACAAAAATTTCCTCCACAAGCACACCACTGATAGTTTAACAAAAAGCGTGTGCACGCGAGTTGTGTAACGTCAGAAAGAATGTACATGCATGCTGGCCTTATACAGGCCACGTGTATCTCTAAAACTCTTAAGTAAAAAGACAAACAATCTAGTCCAGGTAGAGACCACTGATACTGAGAACTAGGATCTCTTGAAGACTCAGACACCTACTTTAACAAAAAAAATAAACCAACTCAAGGAAGACTTCATAGAACAAACCAATCCGAGGTGAAACCTAAGCTATCGAATGCAAACAACAAAGACTAGAAAGAGTTCCAGAAAACCCTTGAGAAGGAAAAATTCTAATAGGGGAGAGGATGACTACCTCTTTAAAAAAAAAAATTTGGAATCTTACATGCGATTGTCACTTCTTCAACTAGAGTGTACACATGAATTGTGAGAATGTAGGGTGTGGGTACACACATGCATACCTTATACAGACTACGTGTACCTCTGTGGGTCTTAAAAAAAAATTTACAGTCAAGCAAAGAAACAAAGATAACTGGTATGGAAGACCAAAATCTCTGTTAGCTCAGACTTTTGCAGAAACTTTAAAAACAGGGAAATGAAACCAGTTCTTAAAAATACCCAAAAATATCCCTGGGAACCCTAGAGATCTCCACAGTATGGTCTTGAATTCTGTTGTGAGTGGGAAATCCCTCTACAGACTAGCATCTCGGGTTAAATTATGCATGAAGAAAAGACTTAAAGAATCCTATTTTCTACCATCGTCCCAAACCTAATCCCCATTATTATTAAGCAAATACATAGTTAAGTGAGCGTACCTTATTCTAGACATTTGATATTGATCCTTCTTCACACTTGATTGCTTCTTGACTGCAGCTCTCCTCTACGACTGACCTACATTCACACAAGATACACAACAAACTATACATGCATTTGATCTAAATATTAATGGGTTAGAGATTCAAACATGTATGCAATAAACTATGAACACCTCATATGGCAGTATGGGAAAAATACTTCTTTATTACCAACTTTAATAAATCAAATTACAATGTCGACGCTGGCTACTACTCCATGAACCTGGTCCCGGGCTCCTCTTCAACTGTCCTCCAACTTCTTTGCTCTATATCTCTTCTTGCACAAGGATGGCTAAAGGGTTGGCACAAAGGGAATGTGAAAATGGGTATAGTTTCTTTACTATGATTCTCCTCTTCCAAATGGGACCCCTAACCCTTCTTTTATAGGCTATAAGAAGCTAGGTATTTGGATGAACCCTCAGTCGTGCATGGTTGGAAGGTTTAGTTAACTTACCCAAAGATGTGTGTTCCATCAACAACTTTCCTTTTTTCGTTCTTTTGTAGGTACACGCGGGCAGTTTTGGGTCAGCTAGCATGTACATGTGTGCAGTAATGGAGTAGGGTGTGTGGACCTTTATAAAAGAGGGTTTTAAGAAGATTTGTTCAACAGTGTTTTGTCAAAGAAGGAATCTGAGATGGACTGATGCTAGGTAAGCATGTCTGGTGCAAATTAGGGTTATAACAATAAGTATCTATTGCAATATTTCCTAATGCTATGTCTCGGGAGGTAGGGGCCCACCTTCAATGATAGGTGTTGTATGGTGTTTACCTACCATAAGTGTTGTATGGTGTTTCAATGATAGGTGTTCAGAGGATCCCTTCCATAATAGGATCCATTGTATGGTGTTTCCCTACCATAATATTTTTGGTAATAATAAAATATATTTTTAATATTGTTCTTGGTATCTCTTGTGGTGATTATATTTGCATATATTTGGTACTTAACAATTGGTATCAGATCACTTTCCTTGGTAGGAATTGTGAGTAATTTTATTTTATTTTGCATATTTTTCAAAGTAGAAAATCAAGGTCATAACACTCTAGAGGAATCATGTAGTTTTTTTTGTGGAATTTGCAGAATTGGTTGTAGATATGAGTTTCTCTCTGGAAAAAAAAATTAAACTAAAATCATCTGAATTGAAGTCCGAGAAGTGAAGATATCATCATTTTGAAATATGCTAATTTTGGGGGGGGTTTCGCAAATGACCGCACGATGTTTCTGATTTTTGTAGCAACTGGGGCTGAATTTCCCCCAAAAATATTATAGATATAAATTTGTCTCACAATTTCACCCAATTTAAAAAAACAAAGCATCTGAATCATAGCTCTATAAGTGAAGATATCATTGATTTAAAATCAACCATTTTTCATTTTTTTTCATGATGGTGGACAGACTGCAAAGATCATAACTTTTCATAGGGTGCTTAGATTTCCATCATATCAATGCCATTGGATAGAGAATTTTAAGATATTTATTTTGGTTATATTCTACGTGGTGCTTTCAATGGTTATTTGGGTAATCTAAATTATTCTGAGAACGAAAAGAGACAAAATCAACAATATAGCAGAGAAATGTTATATAACCCCGACTTCTATTAATTTGTTATATATTAATCTTGATATTCCAAAGAAATTAGTGCACAAATTAGTGCTTCCAAACTTTCTGACTCGATTTCATTTTGGGAAATGTTAAGTCTTTATTTATTTTCATAACTCTAATCATCTATTAAGGTTGCTTTGAACTTATGAAACCCCATGACTAAAAGGCCTAACACCTGAATTAAGAATCGAAATCCAAACACTACACCTAACGCGCTCAGTTTCAACGTCGGAAAGAATTCAAGTAAGGGAAACACTCAGAAAACAACAGTCACTAAGCGTAGATCTTCATCAACATTGGCATAAGGAAGTTTTGGTTTTCATAAGTTTTTTGAATAAAGGTTCGAGAGATAGCCGATCCTTTTTGGCATCGGTAAAATACAAGGAGAATAGATGTTAATAAAGGATGAAAATAAATCTCTGATAGTCGATGCCCATTGCATTTTATCGGGATCGAGGAAAATCTAGAAGGATCACAAAAAAAAAATTGACCATGATAAAGTTATCCCTTATCGCCAATCCCCAATGCGTTTTCGACATCGAGAATTTTTCAAGAGATCCAATATGAGAGAACTTGGGTATATTTATCACCGATCGTCGATCCTTGACACTTTTCGACATCAACAAGATAGGATTTGGTTTTAGAACGAATATCTTAAGGAAAGTCTGGACTCCCATTAATATGAGTGAATTAAGTCATTGGTCTCAAACGCCACATGTCTTTACCAGGTAAGAGGGTCATATGGTCTAGTTCTCTCCTAAGTCATTCTTGGTTCCCTAGGTCTTAGTCACACCTGTGAGTCATCTTTTTCATGTCAGCACTGTATGGGAAGATCGATCAGCATCAGAGCTTTTGTAAGAGGATATAAATGAAATTTTTCACAACACAACCCCGACCCCTGATCCACCAGCTAAAAGAGAGGAACGATGGTATGTTTGAAGCATTAGATACGATAGGATTTTGGACATTGAAGGAACTAGTTAATGTCCGATCTCACATTAGTTTCTACCCCAAGCACTGATTAGACAACAACATTTTGAAATCACCAATAGACCATAGTACCACTCGTACCTCCTTCATCAACCCATGATGAATTCAAGTTCAAACTCCTCTAAAGATTTGGTGATAGATTTGTTGAAATTTCACTCATAACTTGAATTGAATGGTTGATGTGACACAATAAGATCTTCCCTATTTAAATATCTTGAACCATTTTTTACAAATTAATTTTGCGCATAAGAGAATTCTAGAAAGTCCGGAGGAGAAAAAATAGAAACTTGAAGACTGTACTAACCCTCGTGGTTATCAAAACCATTTTTAACAAGATTCAGAGGTATGTATCCAAGTCTGTCAATTCATTGCTATAATTTATATGTGTTCATCCGGTTTCCTACACAATCTCTAAACTCTGCTCAAATTGAAGGAACAATGCCTTCAACAAATCTAACAACCAAATGCTCATCGAGAGAACCAAAGTTGAAAGAACCAGAGATAGACAAAGTCTCCTCTCTAGGGACCACGAGGCAATTGGAGTATACCCCTATGGTGGAGCCTATAATCAAAACATCTACAAAGAAATTTTTTGTCCAACCTCTGGCCTTTGGTGATATAGAGGCAAGTACCTGATCCAAGTTAGCACTCCCATAGTGGGGTGGTCTCTTCAACATGATTAGTAGAGAATAATACCGAGAGTATATCCCACACAACAACCCGGAAATAAGGGTTCTCAATGAATAGGTGTTCCCCAACATCTGACGGTCATATTTACACATCGTGGTGAGAAGAACCCCCATTTTCCCCTACATAAAGGTCATGAAGTGGCTCATTGACCACACATATGGGAAAAAATGTTTTATCAACGATGCGAATGGGGGGTGCATCAGATTTTTCCTCCCAAGAGAGGTCCATAAATACTACTAGATTAGGGACCCAGAGGAGTGGCTCAACACAAAATTCATGGTGAAGTTCTATGAATTCCAAGACACCAGTCATTTGATGGATTCATGGTGGAGGGAAGACAATAAATTCACCGATCGGAGCAACGGATGGTACGGGACAATCAGCCTAAGGGAGTCATACATCTATTTGATGGCTCTCATCTTCCAGCTATACATAGAAAAGGATTGCTCCAAGTTTTTGGAAGCATGGATGCCTTTGTCATACATAGTTGCAATCATCAGGAGTATCTTCGACTGGGATAAATAATCTCCAAAAAAATAATCATCTATGTGCAGGAAGATCAGACGTCGAAGAAAGGAGAGGCACCAAATTTTTGTATGGCCTCATACCTACTCGATGTCATGTGCGCCAGGAACGTCTTCACTGTCAAGTAAGTACCGATACTTCCCCTGGTTCATCAATTTTTTCTAGTACTTTACCTCCCAACGTGCAACAACCAGAGGCTAAGATTTTGGGACATACATAATAGGTTCAAGAACCCAGTCTTGAGAAGATATACATCATCGGGATCCTAGGAAACACTCTTACTTGGGGAGAGAAACAAATCCCCAAACCTATGGATGAGGTCGTCGAAATACAAGACATATCCTATGACTGAAAGAGGAAAGACATCATGAGGAGAACCACTAAGAACTGAAGACTTACTCTGGAAAGTTTCATTCTCATCACTATAGAGGAGAAATTGATTAGCACGAAGCATGCCAAGATGTCTGGGCTTATTGGCGCAGGGATGGAAATCACAAATGCCACCCTAGATAGAGCAAGGAAAGATGAAGAGGAGTTGGTTTTTGTTCTAAAGGATTTGGAGCATACGTGCCATTTGGAGAAATACTATAAATACTCCACACAAGACACGGTATTCTTGAGAAGCGAATTCCAAGATGCCTACAACAAATTCATGAGTGAGAGACACATTTTCACAACAGGGATAGCTGACTTCCAGGAAGACACTTGAATGGTGCTAGCAATGTGAAAACACATGGAAAGATGGTATGACAAGACCCACCAAGCATTGGAAATAATTGATTACATCAATGTGGTTCAAAAGGGTCGAGACGCTGAAGAGCATGATATTCAGGTTCTAAGGGAAAACAACATCAACTGTATAAAGAAGTCAGTCGAATATTGGGTGAATATGGCACAATAACATCATCAGGATATCTAATAGAAATGGGTTGATTGTGAAAGGAGTTGGACCAAGATCAATCCAACGATGAGAGACATCGGTCTCCCATAATTCGGCACACCCGAGGACTTTGTCAACTTGCATGAAATAGTAAAACTACATGCAGAACAAGACTCGTCATGGACTATGGAGGAATAAAAGGTGGTGAACATGGCGTCGGGTCAAGTACAAAAATTCATGGAGAACCCAATAAAGGTTCAGACAGTGTTACAACAGTTAAGTGTTAAAGTAGTCAAGTATCGGGCATAGGTAGTGGAAGTAAAGGAGATCCTTTCGGCCCCGATGGACCAAAACAAATTCAAGTATGCCAACACATGCAAGGAACTCTTCATCAAATGGTCAGAGTATGAGAAGAGTCATCCACTCAAGTGAAACCATTTGATGACTCTTATAAGACTGAGATATGAAAGTGCCATGTGGTGATGTTTTGTTTTACTTAGCTTCCACTTTTGATAGTTATTTTTAGTTAATAATTTGTTATAAATAAGAGGATTGACCTATTAGAAAGGGTCGATGGTTTTGGAAAAGACCCTATTTTTTGGAATTGTAAAGAACTATTTCTAAACTACCTTAAATGAGAAGTCTTGTTTAGGACCAGATATAAACCTTCGTTTTCATCAAAAGCGTCTGTGATTGTATCTAAGGAGGAATTACTTTCGACTTTGTCTCATGAATGGATGTTGTAACGAGTAAGGGTTTCTGAATCTATTGATAAGTTATCTGATTCAATATTTCTATAATTCTTGTCTCTAATGATGTAAAACAATTCGTTGTGTTAATGTGTGATTAGTGATTAGATCTAAGGAAACTATTTTTATTGCCATCATTTTATTGCATGTATGTTCTCTTCTGATAATTGTATCTCAGTCAATAATTGAAATACCAGCAAGTTGATGTATTCGTACTAGGATTTTTCGTAGGTGTAAGAATCATTGTTTGCATGCTTGAGCATGAAGGTTATCTTGAGATCAACCTTCTTCACTAGTTAATATTTTCCCCTTTGTTACCCAGTTGGTTTATACCAGCACTTATCTTGTATCAGACCCACCTATAAGAGAAAATAGAAAAAGAGAAAGTTCAAAATGAAGGAGGATTGTTTTGTGAGAATATATCCTGTAAACCACTACATAAAGCCCATCGATTAATTGGCTGGATCACAAGATCTAGAGAAATATTATGCTATCAAATGTTGTAGAGTATAATTGGGCCTTGGTAGCAGGTTTGGTTCCTACTGTTGAGTTAAAGGTACTTAGGACCCCTCAACACCTCCCAGAGTAACAATGACATTGCGGGGCCAAGAATCATAGATATCATGACCTTTCCACATATATGGCTGTCTTGAAATAATATCATAGACTTCAAGTGGGTAAAAATAATACACTACCTCATCCTTGAAGGTATTTATGCCATAGGACATACGACACTGTTGGCTGAAACAAATCTCTCATCCTCAAATCAACCATCCAATGGTGTATGGTTGGGGGTGTGGAATTGTCTGAAGCTTCAATCTCTTGAAAAACTTGGTTGATATCAGGTTCTTCTGATTCCCTGTCAGTTACTTCACTCTTGCTACCATTCTTGGGATGACCCAGGTTCAGATCTACTATGGTTTCCAACAAAACCCCCTAAAACTATCGGACCTCCTAGTAAACCAGAAGGAAACATAGCGCACAAAATTCATTGTGCAGTCTCACCTGAGATAGTCCTTTTGGATGGCTACAAGGCTTAGGTGCTTGCATCCTAGGAATGAGTGGGGATCTGGGATTAAACTCTATGATATTTATTTTTTACTTTAACATTCAACTTGTATTGAATATCATGTCATTCTTATTCATGCATGTAAAATAGCGTATCTAACTAGTCATTCACGCATTTGTCTAACATATAATCATTGGTATTAAAGGAAATACACAATATTCAATCACTTAACATATGATCTACCATGGTTCACCCCTCTTGGGCTACGCCCACATAGATTTGGATGATCTTCTTTTTTATTATGGTGTTTCCAAAAATACAGCACTACACACATTACAACTCTCCATCAAATAGGTTGAGACCTACAATGAGGTGGACTAGATCAGACTAGGCTCCTCAGCCTGTGATCTAACCCTCAAGATCTACCTTATTTTCTCTCCTCAACTAAATATCTTACAAAAAAGATCATACTTACAGTCATTCTATCTTCGAACAACATAGTAACAATGGCCAACCTCGATGTAGACCTCCTAGGTACCTACTTATACATGTTTTTGGCTTACCAACAATTACATCTTCTTACCAAAACCATAACCCTATCATGGATAGGTATTCTTGCATGCATGCTTCACATGTTTTTCTTTTCTACATGGGCATATGTCTTGCACGTGTTGCTTTTACTGCCAGTTGTCTTTTCCTTCTTTGTGCTTTATTATCCAAAATTAGTCTTTACCCCAAAAATGGTCCTGCACCCAATAGGCCCCCAACACTAACATGTGGCTCATCCCGAGCCACCCAGGCAATGCGCACTCCCTTGAAATCCTCTGCTAAACTATGAAACTTGTCTTCAAGTCCCCTTCTTATTGTTTGGACCTGTGCGACCTTTTCTATAAGTGCTTCTAAGTTTTGTGATGTGACTTCCTCCTAAACTAGTGTTGTGGATTCCTCCTCTGTCTAGACCATATTCTTCTTCTCTTCCTCCTCTTTTTGCACCATATTCTTCTTCTCTTCCTCCAACTACATGATTAGTTCTACTGCTTGCTCTTGGAGGGGTTCCATATGTACCTGTCTCTCGTGTTTGTGCACCTACATAGTCTTTAGCTCTGCATGCAATATCTTCATATCATGTGTTCCTTTTAAATGATCAATGATGCTCATTGCATTTTTTCTCTACTTGAGGTCCTGTATTTCTGCACTTATTCTCTCTTCCTCCTAGTACTACCGTTGGACCTGCTCATCTTCCTCCAGTGTTTTCCAAAGATGCAATGTTTTGTCAACAAATTCTACTATTGTGTTGACTTGTTTCTCCAAATCAACTAGTTGGAGTGCATATTCTGCTTTCCTCTGCTCTCTAACCTCAGGTGGAGTCATTGGAGTCAATTTTTCCTTTAGTTCCTCAATATGTTTCCTATAGTGGTCGATGGTTTGGGAAATTTTATTGAGTTTCTCCTCTGTACTTGAAATATCGGCCTGCATGCTGTCTGAAAGGTGGCCATAGATTGTTGTCACTCCTTGTTCGATTTTATTTGTATGCTCTTTTTCTACTCTGGTCTCAAACTTTACTTATTCGACCACGAGCTCCAATACTTCCTTGTCACTTTTCATTTCCCATAGTTCTACTATGTTTGTCCTTGGGCATGACTACACCTCCTACGACGCTGACATGGAGTCTGTACAATGCCTTTGTGGGTATCTTATCTAATACCATGTCAACCTATGCAAAATATTTTAGTGGCTTCTGTGTTGTGGTTTCATCCATATGCAACATGTCATTTGTTACCATCAATATTGGACTCTCCTAGGAAATTGTGTGAACTGTGTGTTCCGTTTGTGGCATAGTCCTTGTTGTCTCTATTGTTTCTCCTTTAGTGAGGGATTATGTTCCCCTTTCATACCTCTGCATAGTTTTGATTTGATCGAGGACCTGCTTTATGTGATCTAGGTCATCTTGTATTTTCCCTCTTTGGTGCTTGGCTTCTTTGAAGTATTCTACTATGCAGTCTTTCACCTTCTTGGCCACGAGGTTAGTGTCATCCTTTGTGATGATGTACTCAGGAGAATATTTATGCACTTTTTCCTTCTCATGCATTCCTCATATCTGTGAAATTGGCCACTTAGGTGGCCTTGGTTCCTATGGAGTACATGTTGAGGGGGTTCCCTACATTTTCGTAGACCCTGCTCCTTGTTCCTTTTGTTGTGGGGTAGTGTCCTTCTTTCCTGCCTACGCATCCTTCTTTGTTGCACCCCCCTTATTTTGTTTCTCTAAATTTAGCATTGGTTTCAACCTTTTGGGCACAACTTTGTCTCATGCAGGTATCTTGGTTTGCCCTACTTCCACCCCCATACCCTTAGGTACTTCTTGATTTAAGAATGGAATATTCCAATCATTGGGCCAGTCTCTTATAGCCATTTCTATGTCTTCCTCCATGACACAGTATCTTAATTGAATCAAATCCTTTCCTGGATCCCTGAGCACTTGGATCCACATGTTGTGCTTGGACTCATTGAAGTTGGCTATGTCCTTAAACTACATGACCACATCTGGGGTAATTCACCAAGTGTTGGTTATGATTTCCTATATTTCTATAAAATACCTGGAAACGGTTCCCTTATTTGTGATTTTGTGCTTGGGGTCATAGTTTCTCCCCAATGACATCGATCGTGTTGCACGACACTGACCGACCCAGTTGCAGAAGTATAAATATGGTGGTTCCCTCCACCCCATAAACATGATTAGCATGAGTAGCCACCAGTAGTGGAACTTTGTGCCAAGGTACTTCGCATATTTGCAGTCCTCAAGGAATAGGATTAGTAGGTAAGGGGCCCAGTTGAGCGATGTGTCATTCTCGCACTGTGTTGTAGCTTTGATGACCCCAACATTGACTTCCTCCTTGCAACACTTTCACACCATTTTACAGGCCATGAGATTGGTGTTCATCTGTGTAGCGACATCATTGATCCTTTTCATGATAATATCGTGTGAGCCCCTCTCTATACCATATGCCCTCTTCATTTATTTAACCAACACCTTCTCT
>JZKD02S0213096.1:0-22007 GCA_000966675.3 Picea glauca | reverse complement strand
AAAACCATTCTCGTTGCCTCCACAAACTGATAGACTAGAATTAATGAAGATACATAACAATTAATACTAGTGGGTGAGAGTGATCGATGTGTCATATCTTGTTCATATGAGCCCAAATTAAAAACTGACAAGTGTTCGGTAAAAAAGACGATTTTTAATATGTTTCTCATTTAAAAAAAAGTGGTCATATTTGTAACACCCTAGGTTTTGAACCCCCCATTTTAAATAATGTATTGTTACAATGTTGAGAGGCCAGAGTGCCCAAACAATTATTAAAGGGCCAATATGCCCAAGACATGTAATGTTTTTATAATTTTTTTATAATAAACACATCATTGGCTGCTAGATGGACAAGGACTAGAGTTATAGGGGGATATGATTCCACAAGAGACGGGGCTTGAGGGGATAAGTGTTTATTCCTATGTTAATTACCCTTTTTTCCTAAGGGAGGGAATCAATTACGTGAGCTTCTTGGGGAAGGCCAGGAGGTTCTAGATTTCCCCACGAGGTTACTTAAACCCATCCTTGGTTTGATTGTCGGGTTGGTTGTTGGTCATTGGTCATTGGCTAGTCCACTCCTTCACTTTTGCATTCATTCAGTTCCCTCACACACTTTCATGCACCCACTTACCCATTCATCGATCTGTTGTCACCTGCATCTTGCCTTTGGGAAGGGGAACCGAAACTGCTGAAGATTAGCCACGGGATAGTTGGTTGTTTTGGTCGCTGCTGTTATCCAGCCATGACTTGAGGCCTGCATGTCTGAGATGCATTAGTATGTGCCATGTTTTGCTCACAACTGCGAGTCATGAGAATTCCAGCATTGAGATTCTGGACCAACTGTGCTAGAGGCCCGAAAATAATAAAGGAGAAGGACTGCCTGAGGGACTACGTGGCAGAGAAGGGTGGAAGTACATTCTCTTGGGTGGTACAGGCTAGGTAGAAGAGAGTTGGGTACTTGGATTGTTGTGGGTGTTGGGAAACATGTGAGAGCTTGAGAGCTGACTCGTTTGGGAACCCAAGTACACTCTGGAACCGTCCTTATGGACTCATATCCCTGGCTCAGGGGTGACACTATTGTTGAGATTTGGAGCAGTGGTGTTTATGGTTGGGTGGAACGTCCTTGGTCTGGAACCAATTGGTGTCATATTTCTTAAAGATAAGTGCTCTCTATTGTGTTATTATTTACATGCATGTGAATGTATTTCCGTTGTATATTTAATTATCGTTTAATTGAATCTTTAGATTATGCATGCTTGCTAGATATTGTTGTGCATGTCGTTACAATGATTTATTTTATGCATCCTTAAATTATGAAAAGGTCTTGATAAGAGAAAGAAGTCCAAGGGCGGGATTGATGGTAGCATACCCTGGCCTGTGGGTGGCTTGGGTATGTTATAGAATGGTATCAGAGCTTCGGGTTGAAACACCAGGTCGGTATGGGTCGAGTCTATTGGTCAGAGTCTCGTGGTTATAGATCGAACTCTAACCGTGGAGTTGAAAAGCGCAGGAGGAATGGCGTTGCATAATCTATGCAGGAGTTAGATCGTCAGAGATCAGTTGTAAGGGGTTCAAATGATCATGACCGTCCCCTTCAAATTTGGAGGCGATCGCCACTGTAGGATCAAGAGAGATTCGAGATCATTGGATCGGAGGAAAGGTGAACAATGGTTGTTCGATGTAAAGGAAGAAAGGGTTAAGGTCACAACCGTCAGATCCCATTAGAGAGTGATATCAACGGATAGGAGGCATTGTGGGGAGCCAATTTGCATGGGAGATAATTTCCCAAGGCGGTCCCGCAATCCAAACCACGGTTTCATCGAGTGGTTACATGTCAGCATCAGAAGAATTTCAGGGCCAAAAGTGGGTTACTCCAAATTGTCGATGCGTGCCCCCGCAATTTGAAAGGGCATGCAGTGATGTGACATGTTAGGGCTCAAACATCGAAACTCTGTATAGCCGAAGTAGATCCTGACTGTCGATCACCAAGAGGTATGTGTCAGCAGATCAGTGACTCCAGAGAAATCTGTTCGAGAGGTTGTAGTTGAGATTTGAAACTCCCGAATCCTGGAGAGCCGGAGAGCCGAAGTGAATCTCAACTGTTCGATAAAGGAGACACATGGCGACATATTGGCCAGTTCGGGAAATCGAAGTTCGGGGGATTTGGAAGTGTGCTAGTGTGGAAAACTCCCAAAGTCTCGAAGCCCAAAGAGCCAAAGTGGTGGGGCATGATGACGTCACCAGGAGCTGATGTGGACCCCAAAATTTCTGAAGTGACGTGGCTTGCGGACGTCACCTGGGATGATGTGGACACATGGGATGTGCAACATGTGTCAGTAAGTTTTGAGCATGAAAATGATTGAAATGTCAGTTAAAATGTGACACGTGTCACCCGCCCGATTGGGTCATGTGTCTGCTTCTAGTATTTTTCCATGTCGCGACAGATCGTGCAGTTCGAAGACTGGGCACGCCACTGGGTAAAGATGTGACAGGTTGCGTTGGGTCAAAAACTCCCGAAGGCCGTAGTACATATCGACCGTTGATTCCAGAAGACACGTCGACGGATCGTCGAATTCGGGTGAAAGCACTCTGGGAGAAAGTGCAGGAAGAAAGTTTGAAACTTCTAAAGCCCGAAGAGCCGAATCAATTCACATCCACTGATCTATGGGAGGACACCCGTCGAAAGATCATGAACTCCGGGTAAAAGCATTCCGGAAGGAAGCAAGCAGGGAAAGTTGAGACTTCTGAAGGTCAAAGTCTCGAAGTGGACTAGAGCCGTTGATTCAAGGAGCACGTGTGGTGCCTGATTCTGAACTTCGGGTACATAGTACTCCAGGGGAAAGAAGAGGTTGAAAGTTGAAACTTCTGAAGCACGGAGTCCTAAAGTGGATCTCGATCGTTGATCGTGAACGAGGACGAGGACCATTGATAGGGTCCTGGTTGAAAGTTCTAAAGTCCTGAAGCTCTGGATACGTGCTTTTTCAACTAAGCACAGGTCATGGCCATGGTCATATGAAAATTGAGAGCTGAGGGAAGGAGGGCTAGGGGCCAAATTGGTTGTATTCAAGACAAAAAAGTGCTAAGGAAGGATTTAGCCGCTGTTTCTGGTCGTGGTCACCTGAGAAGGTGGTTTGAAGGAAGTGCCTATGCAGAATGAAATTCAGTGTCAGCCAAGGATAACAAGACACTATTATTTTTGAAGAATGGGGATACGATCTCCATGAAAAAAAAAGAGAGACCTATAGCATTGTTGACAATTTTGTGTATCATATTCATAATTCTAACAAAATGGTCGCTTGCACATTTTGCAGAATTAAGGGGCTTAAGCACATCAGCTCAGAATGCGTATTGAGGAAATGGAGGAAGGTGAGGGAACCTCTAGTCATGATAAGGAGGCCGAAGGCCAGAATACCAGAGTTGGTAATGCAGAGACAGAGTCCAATGGATGCAAGGAAAAAGAAAAGCAAGAAACGTTAATAGAAATGGTAAGAAGCCTGAAGATGGAAACACAGAGCTGTAAAGCTGACAATGAGAGACCGATGAGAGAGCAGAGTCAGATAAATGCTCGAGTGTTGCAAAGCTTAAATCAGTTGCAGAGACAAAGGAAGAAGGGATCAAACTCAAGACAAGAGAAAGAAGGCAGGTGCCATGAAAGAAGGGATGATCATGGAAGAGATGGTCATTCCAGAAGTGCCAACAGAGCTCATGGATGCCACTCACCTCCTTACTCAGAAGGAAAGTTTTATGCATTGGAAGATCCCGTAAGAAGTCCAAAGATGTCTCCTGTGAGACACCAAAGAAGGAAACAAGAGGTAGATAGTTTGCAAGGAGAGATGAGGAAGCTCAAGCCACCTTCCTTCGATGGTGAAAGAGAAAGGGAAGATGATGCCACAACATGGTTGCTTGGGCTCAGGAGATATTTTCAGTTGCATAACTTTTCGTCCAACTTGGAAGCCAGGATTGCCTCCTACCATTTACATGGGAAAGTTGCAATGTGGTGGGACCAACTGAAGTAAGTGGAACATGTTAATGGAAGTAAGATCACTTGTAAGCAGTTCAAGAAGTACTTCAAGAAGGAGTACCTCTCAGAGCATTTCTATGACAAGAAAATGCAGGAGTTTTTTGAACTCAAG
The DNA here is from genome assembly GCA_000966675.3 of Picea glauca. Taxonomy (NCBI): domain Eukaryota; kingdom Viridiplantae; phylum Streptophyta; class Pinopsida; order Pinales; family Pinaceae; genus Picea; species Picea glauca. The sequence continues at coordinate 17,874 of JZKD02S0213096.1, read as the reverse complement.
TTGGGAAGCATGACTATGGCAAAGTACGAGAAGAAATTCTTGGGATTGTTAAAGTATGTCAAGTTCATTGGTGATGAGAAAGTGAAAATACAGATATTTCTAAGTGGACTTCTAGCCTTTTATAAGGAAAATATAAAGTATGATGAACGCAAGACCTTGACTGAATCCATCAGGAAGGCTAAATACCTGTATGAGCAAGGCCAGGNATTCATTCAGTTCCCTCACACACTTTCATGCACCCACTTACCCATTCATCGATCTGTTGTCACCTGCATCTTGCCTTTGGGAAGGGGAACCAAAATTGCTGAAGATTAGCCACAGGATAGTTGGTTGTTTTGGTCGTTGCTATTATCCAGCCATGACTTGAGGCCTGCATGTCTGAGATGCATTAGTATGTGCCCTATTTTTCTCACAACTGCGAGTCATGAGAATTCCAGCATTGAGATTCTGGACCAACTGTGCTAGAGGCCCGAAAATAATAAAGGAGAAGGACTGCCTAAGGGACTGCGTGGCAGAGAAGGGTGGAAGTCCATTCTCTTGGGTGGTACAGGCTAGGTAGAAGAGAGCTGGGTACTTGGATTGTTGTGGGTGTTGGGAAACATGTGAGAGCTTGAGAGCTGACTCGTTTGGGAACCCAAGTACACTCTGGAACCGTCCTTATGGACTCATAGCCCTGGCTCAGGGGTGACACTATTGTTGAGATTTGGAGCAGTGGTGTTTATGGTTGGGTGGAACGTCCTTGGTCTGGAACCAATTGGTGTCATATTTCTTAAAGATAAGTGCTCTCTATTGTGTTATTATTTACATGCATGTGAATGTATTTCCGTTGTATATTTAATTATCGTTTAATTGAATCTTTAGATTATGCATGCTTGCTAGATATTGTTGTGCATGTCGTTACAATGATTTATTTTATGCATCCTTAAATTATGAAAAGGTCTTGATAAGAGAAAGAAGTCCAAGGGCGGGATTGATGGTAGCATACCCTGGCCTGTGGGTGGCTTGGGTATGTTATAGAATGGTATCAGAGCTTCGGGTTGAAACACCAGGTCGGTATGGGTCGAGTCTATTGGTCAGAGTCTCGTGGTTATAGATCGAACTCTAACCGTGGAGTTGAAAAGCGCAGGAGGAATGGCGTTGCATAATCTATGCAGGAGTTAGATCGTCAGAGATCAGTTGTAAGGGGTTCAAATGATCATGACCGTCCCCTTCAAATTTGGAGGCGATCGCCACTGTAGGATCAAGAGAGATTCGAGATCATTGGATCGGAGGAAAGGTGAACAATGGTTGTTCGATGTAAAGGAAGAAAGGGTTAAGGTCACAACCGTCAGATCCCATTAGAGAGTGATATCAACGGATAGGAGGCATTGTGGGGAGCCAATTTGCATGGGAGATAATTTCCCAAGGCGGTCCCGCAATCCAAACCACGGTTTCATCGAGTGGTTACATGTCAGCATCAGAAGAATTTCAGGGCCAAAAGTGGGTTACTCCAAATTGTCGATGCGTGCCCCCGCAATTTGAAAGGGCATGCAGTGATGTGACATGTTAGGGCTCAAACATCGAAACTCTGTATAGCCGAAGTAGATCCTGACTGTCGATCACCAAGAGGTATGTGTCAGCAGATCAGTGACTCCAGAGAAATCTGTTCGAGAGGTTGTAGTTGAGATTTGAAACTCCCGAATCCTGGAGAGCCGGAGAGCCGAAGTGAATCTCAACTGTTCGATAAAGGAGACACATGGCGACATATTGGCCAGTTCGGGAAATCGAAGTTCGGGGGATTTGGAAGTGTGCTAGTGTGGAAAACTCCCAAAGTCTCGAAGCCCAAAGAGCCAAAGTGGTGGGGCATGATGACGTCACCAGGAGCTGATGTGGACCCCAAAATTTCTGAAGTGACGTGGCTTGCGGACGTCACCTGGGATGATGTGGACACATGGGATGTGCAACATGTGTCAGTAAGTTTTGAGCATGAAAATGATTGAAATGTCAGTTAAAATGTGACACGTGTCACCCGCCCGATTGGGTCATGTGTCTGCTTCTAGTATTTTTCCATGTCGCGACAGATCGTGCAGTTCGAAGACTGGGCACGCCACTGGGTAAAGATGTGACAGGTTGCGTTGGGTCAAAAACTCCCGAAGGCCGTAGTACATATCGACCGTTGATTCCAGAAGACACGTCGACGGATCGTCGAATTCGGGTGAAAGCACTCTGGGAGAAAGTGCAGGAAGAAAGTTTGAAACTTCTAAAGCCCGAAGAGCCGAATCAATTCACATCCACTGATCTATGGGAGGACACCCGTCGAAAGATCATGAACTCCGGGTAAAAGCATTCCGGAAGGAAGCAAGCAGGGAAAGTTGAGACTTCTGAAGGTCAAAGTCTCGAAGTGGACTAGAGCCGTTGATTCAAGGAGCACGTGTGGTGCCTGATTCTGAACTTCGGGTACATAGTACTCCAGGGGAAAGAAGAGGTTGAAAGTTGAAACTTCTGAAGCACGGAGTCCTAAAGTGGATCTCGATCGTTGATCGTGAACGAGGACGAGGACCATTGATAGGGTCCTGGTTGAAAGTTCTAAAGTCCTGAAGCTCTGGATACGTGCTTTTTCAACTAAGCACAGGTCATGGCCATGGTCATATGAAAATTGAGAGCTGAGGGAAGGAGGGCTAGGGGCCAAATTGGTTGTATTCAAGACAAAAAAGTGCTAAGGAAGGATTTAGCCGCTGTTTCTGGTCGTGGTCACCTGAGAAGGTGGTTTGAAGGAAGTGCCTATGCAGAATGAAATTCAGTGTCAGCCAAGGATAACAAGACACTATTATTTTTGAAGAATGGGGATACGATCTCCATGAAAAAAAAAGAGAGACCTATAGCATTGTTGACAATTTTGTGTATCATATTCATAATTCTAACAAAATGGTCGCTTGCACATTTTGCAGAATTAAGGGGCTTAAGCACATCAGCTCAGAATGCGTATTGAGGAAATGGAGGAAGGTGAGGGAACCTCTAGTCATGATAAGGAGGCCGAAGGCCAGAATACCAGAGTTGGTAATGCAGAGACAGAGTCCAATGGATGCAAGGAAAAAGAAAAGCAAGAAACGTTAATAGAAATGGTAAGAAGCCTGAAGATGGAAACACAGAGCTGTAAAGCTGACAATGAGAGACCGATGAGAGAGCAGAGTCAGATAAATGCTCGAGTGTTGCAAAGCTTAAATCAGTTGCAGAGACAAAGGAAGAAGGGATCAAACTCAAGACAAGAGAAAGAAGGCAGGTGCCATGAAAGAAGGGATGATCATGGAAGAGATGGTCATTCCAGAAGTGCCAACAGAGCTCATGGATGCCACTCACCTCCTTACTCAGAAGGAAAGTTTTATGCATTGGAAGATCCCGTAAGAAGTCCAAAGATGTCTCCTGTGAGACACCAAAGAAGGAAACAAGAGGTAGATAGTTTGCAAGGAGAGATGAGGAAGCTCAAGCCACCTTCCTTCGATGGTGAAAGAGAAAGGGAAGATGATGCCACAACATGGTTGCTTGGGCTCAGGAGATATTTTCAGTTGCATAACTTTTCGTCCAACTTGGAAGCCAGGATTGCCTCCTACCATTTACATGGGAAAGTTGCAATGTGGTGGGACCAACTGAAGTAAGTGGAACATGTTAATGGAAGTAAGATCACTTGTAAGCAGTTCAAGAAGTACTTCAAGAAGGAGTACCTCTCAGAGCATTTCTATGACAAGAAAATGCAGGAGTTTTTTGAACTCAAGTTGGGAAGCATGACTATGGCAAAGTACGAGAAGAAATTCTTGGGATTGTTAAAGTATGTCAAGTTCATTGGTGATGAGAAAGTGAAAATACAGATATTTCTAAGTGGACTTCTAGCCTTTTATAAGGAAAATATAAAGTATGATGAACGCAAGACCTTGACTGAATCCATCAGGAAGGCTAAATACCTGTATGAGCAAGGCCAGGAAAGAGACTCCTTGCAGAAATCTTGGAAGGAAAAGAAAATGCAAAGTCTGATCAAAGGAGGAAAGGATTCAAACCTCCCTTCAATAGGAATGAGCCTAATAGAAATCATCAAGATCAATATGCTAAGGAATATTCCTTGGGAAAAATGGGAAGAACACCAATCCAATGTTGGGGATGCAAGGATTACCCACACAGAAAGGACAAAGTGAAGACTGTGCACAACATCCAAGAGGCTCCAACAGTCGAAGATATGGGAAAGATCTATGAAACTTTAAATGATTGACAAACAGAGTACCAGTCCAATATGATCGAGGTGGAAGGTAAGATCATAAATCAACCTATTTCTATTTTGATTGATTCAGGAGCAAATCATTGCTACATCAATCCTAAGATAGTGGATAGATTACATTTGGAGACAAGTAAACTTGGAAAAGCAAGTTTGGTTCAGTTAGCCACTGGAACCAAAATAAGAATCCATGACATGATCAGAAGTTGTTCCATAAGTCTTAATGGCATGAATACTAGTGTTGATATAAATATCATACCATTGGGGTCTTATGATATTCTGATTGGAATGGATTGGTTGGACACGCATCATGCTATCCTAGATTGTCATAACAAGACATTCACATGTCTTGATGGGAATGGAAAACATAGTACCGTGAAAGGAGTTCCAAGACCCATCTCTATAAGGGAGATTTCAACCTTACAACTAAAAATTTGTTTCAGGAAAGGATGTCAATTGTATGCAACTGATGTGGAAGATATAGATAATACAAAGGGGCCAAGCCTCAAATATTTCTCGGTACTACAAGAATTTAAAGATGTATTCCAAGAAATACCCAGATTTCCACCAAGAAGGGAGATATATTTCTCAATTGATTTAGTGCCAGGAGCTGCCCCGGTGTCAAAAACACCTTACAGAATGAGAACACTAGAGTTAAAAGAATTACAAATGCAGTAGGAGGAATTGTTGAAGAAATGATACATACATCCAAGTGTTTCACCTTGGGGAGCACCGATACTTTTTGTCAAAAAGAAAGATGGAACCTTGAGGCTGTGTATTGACTTTTGACAGCTGAACAAGTACACTATAAAGAACCAATATCCTCTACCTCGAATTGATGACCTCTTTGATCAACTAAGAGGAGTAAACATATTTTCAAAAATTGACCCGAGGGCAGGATACCATCAGGTAAGAATCAAGGAAGAAGACATTCATAAGACAACCTTTAGGACCAGGTATCGACATTATGAATTTGTAGTGGTGCCATTTGGACTGACCAATGCACCAGCTGTATTCATGTGCTTAATGAATGGCATATTCATAAATTATTTGGATAAGTTTGTCATAGTGTTCCTAGATGACATACTCATCTATTCTAAGTCTGAAGAGGAGCATGAACATCACTTAAGACTGGTATTGCAAGTACTGAGATAACATTAGTTGTATTCCAAGTTGAGTAAGTGTTCTTTTTATCAAAAGCAAATCCATTACTTGGGACACATTATTTCAGAGCAGGGCATAGTAGTAGATCTAGAGAAGATTGAAGCCATTAGGGGATGGCCAACACCTAGAAATGTGTCATACGTCAGATCTTTTATGGGATTAGCTGGCTACTACAAAAGGTTCATANCCCTGGCTCAGGGGTGACACTATTGTTGAGATTTGGAGCAGTGGTGTTTATGGTTGGGTGGAACGTCCTTGGTCTGGAACCAATTGGTGTCATATTTCTTAAAGATAAGTGCTCTCTATTGTGTTATTATTTACATGCATGTGAATGTATTTCCGTTGTATATTTAATTATCGTTTAATTGAATCTTTAGATTATGCATGCTTGCTAGATATTGTTGTGCATGTCGTTACAATGATTTATTTTATGCATCCTTAAATTATGAAAAGGTCTTGATAAGAGAAAGAAGTCCAAGGGCGGGATTGATGGTAGCATACCCTGGCCTGTGGGTGGCTTGGGTATGTTATAGAATGGTATCAGAGCTTCGGGTTGAAACACCAGGTCGGTATGGGTCGAGTCTATTGGTCAGAGTCTCGTGGTTATAGATCGAACTCTAACCGTGGAGTTGAAAAGCGCAGGAGGAATGGCGTTGCATAATCTATGCAGGAGTTAGATCGTCAGAGATCAGTTGTAAGGGGTTCAAATGATCATGACCGTCCCCTTCAAATTTGGAGGCGATCGCCACTGTAGGATCAAGAGAGATTCGAGATCATTGGATCGGAGGAAAGGTGAACAATGGTTGTTCGATGTAAAGGAAGAAAGGGTTAAGGTCACAACCGTCAGATCCCATTAGAGAGTGATATCAACGGATAGGAGGCATTGTGGGGAGCCAATTTGCATGGGAGATAATTTCCCAAGGCGGTCCCGCAATCCAAACCACGGTTTCATCGAGTGGTTACATGTCAGCATCAGAAGAATTTCAGGGCCAAAAGTGGGTTACTCCAAATTGTCGATGCGTGCCCCCGCAATTTGAAAGGGCATGCAGTGATGTGACATGTTAGGGCTCAAACATCGAAACTCTGTATAGCCGAAGTAGATCCTGACTGTCGATCACCAAGAGGTATGTGTCAGCAGATCAGTGACTCCAGAGAAATCTGTTCGAGAGGTTGTAGTTGAGATTTGAAACTCCCGAATCCTGGAGAGCCGGAGAGCCGAAGTGAATCTCAACTGTTCGATAAAGGAGACACATGGCGACATATTGGCCAGTTCGGGAAATCGAAGTTCGGGGGATTTGGAAGTGTGCTAGTGTGGAAAACTCCCAAAGTCTCGAAGCCCAAAGAGCCAAAGTGGTGGGGCATGATGACGTCACCAGGAGCTGATGTGGACCCCAAAATTTCTGAAGTGACGTGGCTTGCGGACGTCACCTGGGATGATGTGGACACATGGGATGTGCAACATGTGTCAGTAAGTTTTGAGCATGAAAATGATTGAAATGTCAGTTAAAATGTGACACGTGTCACCCGCCCGATTGGGTCATGTGTCTGCTTCTAGTATTTTTCCATGTCGCGACAGATCGTGCAGTTCGAAGACTGGGCACGCCACTGGGTAAAGATGTGACAGGTTGCGTTGGGTCAAAAACTCCCGAAGGCCGTAGTACATATCGACCGTTGATTCCAGAAGACACGTCGACGGATCGTCGAATTCGGGTGAAAGCACTCTGGGAGAAAGTGCAGGAAGAAAGTTTGAAACTTCTAAAGCCCGAAGAGCCGAATCAATTCACATCCACTGATCTATGGGAGGACACCCGTCGAAAGATCATGAACTCCGGGTAAAAGCATTCCGGAAGGAAGCAAGCAGGGAAAGTTGAGACTTCTGAAGGTCAAAGTCTCGAAGTGGACTAGAGCCGTTGATTCAAGGAGCACGTGTGGTGCCTGATTCTGAACTTCGGGTACATAGTACTCCAGGGGAAAGAAGAGGTTGAAAGTTGAAACTTCTGAAGCACGGAGTCCTAAAGTGGATCTCGATCGTTGATCGTGAACGAGGACGAGGACCATTGATAGGGTCCTGGTTGAAAGTTCTAAAGTCCTGAAGCTCTGGATACGTGCTTTTTCAACTAAGCACAGGTCATGGCCATGGTCATATGAAAATTGAGAGCTGAGGGAAGGAGGGCTAGGGGCCAAATTGGTTGTATTCAAGACAAAAAAGTGCTAAGGAAGGATTTAGCCGCTGTTTCTGGTCGTGGTCACCTGAGAAGGTGGTTTGAAGGAAGTGCCTATGCAGAATGAAATTCAGTGTCAGCCAAGGATAACAAGACACTATTATTTTTGAAGAATGGGGATACGATCTCCATGAAAAAAAAAGAGAGACCTATAGCATTGTTGACAATTTTGTGTATCATATTCATAATTCTAACAAAATGGTCGCTTGCACATTTTGCAGAATTAAGGGGCTTAAGCACATCAGCTCAGAATGCGTATTGAGGAAATGGAGGAAGGTGAGGGAACCTCTAGTCATGATAAGGAGGCCGAAGGCCAGAATACCAGAGTTGGTAATGCAGAGACAGAGTCCAATGGATGCAAGGAAAAAGAAAAGCAAGAAACGTTAATAGAAATGGTAAGAAGCCTGAAGATGGAAACACAGAGCTGTAAAGCTGACAATGAGAGACCGATGAGAGAGCAGAGTCAGATAAATGCTCGAGTGTTGCAAAGCTTAAATCAGTTGCAGAGACAAAGGAAGAAGGGATCAAACTCAAGACAAGAGAAAGAAGGCAGGTGCCATGAAAGAAGGGATGATCATGGAAGAGATGGTCATTCCAGAAGTGCCAACAGAGCTCATGGATGCCACTCACCTCCTTACTCAGAAGGAAAGTTTTATGCATTGGAAGATCCCGTAAGAAGTCCAAAGATGTCTCCTGTGAGACACCAAAGAAGGAAACAAGAGGTAGATAGTTTGCAAGGAGAGATGAGGAAGCTCAAGCCACCTTCCTTCGATGGTGAAAGAGAAAGGGAAGATGATGCCACAACATGGTTGCTTGGGCTCAGGAGATATTTTCAGTTGCATAACTTTTCGTCCAACTTGGAAGCCAGGATTGCCTCCTACCATTTACATGGGAAAGTTGCAATGTGGTGGGACCAACTGAAGTAAGTGGAACATGTTAATGGAAGTAAGATCACTTGTAAGCAGTTCAAGAAGTACTTCAAGAAGGAGTACCTCTCAGAGCATTTCTATGACAAGAAAATGCAGGAGTTTTTTGAACTCAAGTTGGGAAGCATGACTATGGCAAAGTACGAGAAGAAATTCTTGGGATTGTTAAAGTATGTCAAGTTCATTGGTGATGAGAAAGTGAAAATACAGATATTTCTAAGTGGACTTCTAGCCTTTTATAAGGAAAATATAAAGTATGATGAACGCAAGACCTTGACTGAATCCATCAGGAAGGCTAAATACCTGTATGAGCAAGGCCAGGGAAGAGAATCCTTGTAGAAATCTTGGAAGGAAAAGAAAATGCGAAGTCCGATCAAAGGAGGAAAGGATTCAAACCTCCCTTCAATAGGAATGAGCCTAATAGAAATCATCAAGATCAATATGCTAAGGAAGATTCCTTGGGAAAAAGGGGAAGAACAACAATCCAATGTTGGGGATGCAAGGATTACCCACACAGAAAGGACAAAGTGAAGATTGTGCACAACATCCAAGAGGCTCCAACAGTCGAAGATATGGGAAAGATCTATGAAACTTTAAATGATTGACAAGCAGAGTACCAGTCCAATATGATCGAGGTGGAAGGTAAGATCATAAATCAACCTATTTCTATTTTGATTGATTCAGGAGAAAATCATTGCTACATCAATCCTAAGATAGTGGATAGATTACATTTGGAGACAAGTAAACTTGGAAAAGCAAGTTTGGTTCAGTTAGCCACTGGAACCAAAAGAAGAATCCATGACATGATCAGAAGTTGTTCCATAAGTCTTAATGGCATGAATACTAGTGTTGATATAAATATCATACCATTGGGGTCTTATGATATTTTGATTGGAATGGATTGGTTGGACAAGCATCATGCTATCCTAGATTGTCATAACAAGACATTCACATGTCTTGATGGGAATGGAAAACAGAGTACCGTGAAAGGAGTTCCAAGACCCATCTCTATAAGGGAGATTTCAACCTTACAACTAAAAATTTGTTTTAGGAAAGGATGTCAATTGTATGCAACTCACGTGGAAGAGCTAGATAATACAAAGGGGCCAAGCCTCAAATATTTCTCGGTACTACAGGAATTTAAAGATGTATTCCAAGAAATACCCAGATTTTGACCAAGAAGGGAGATATATTTCTCAATTGATTTAGTGCCAGGAGCTGCCCCGGTGTCAAAAACACCTTACAGAATGAGCACACTAGAGTTAAAATAATTACAAATGCAGTAGGAGGAATTGTTGAAGAAATGATACATACATCCAAGTGTTTCACCTTGGGGAGCACCGATACTTTTTGTCAAAAAGAAAGATGGAACCTTGAGGTTGTGTATTGACTTTTGACAGCTAAACAAGTACACTATAAAGAACCAATATCCTCTACCTCGAATTGATGACCTCTTTGATCAACTAAGAGGAGCAAATATATTTTCAAAAATTGACCCGAGGGCAGGATACCATCAGGTAAGAATCAAGGAAGAAGACATTCATAAGACAACCTTTAGGACCAGGTATCGACATTATGAATTTGTAGTGGTGCCATTTGGACTGACCAATGCACCAGCTGTATTCATGTGCTTAATGAATGGCATATTCATAAATTATTTGGATAAGTTTGTCATAGTGTTCCTAGATGACATACTCATCTATTCTAAGTCTGAAGAGGAGCATGAACATCACTTAAGACTGGTATTGCAAGTACTGAGATAACATTAGTTGTATTCCAAGTTGAGTAAGTGTTCTTTTTATCAAAAGCAAATCCATTACTTGGGACACATTATTTCAGAGCAGGGCATAGTAGTAGATCTAGAGAAGATTGAAGCCATTAGGGGATGGCCAACACCTAGAAATGTGTCATACGTCAGATCTTTTATGGGATTAGCTGGCTACTACAAAAGGTTCATAGTAGGGTTCTCTAAGATTGCTCATCCCATCACTTCTTTGCAAAAGAAGGGAACCAAATTCGAATGGACACTCAAGTGTGAAAATAATTTTAATCTGTTGAAGGAATTACTCACTAGTGCACCTGTGTTAAATATTGGTGACCCAAATGAAAGTTTTTTGGTATGTACAGACACATGTAAGGAAGGACTTGGGAGAGTCCTCACGCAAAATGGACATGTCATTGGATATGAGTCCAAAAATCTTAAGTAACATGAGAGGAACTATGCCACCCATGACTTGGAACTTGTTGCCATTGTTCACGCCTTTAGGATGTGGAGGCATTATCTCATGGGGAAGAAATTCGAATTAAGGACATACCATATTGGCCTGAAGTATAATTTTGAACAATCGACCTTGAATGCTAGGCAAACAAGATGGTTGGAATTTTTAAGTGAATATGAATTCTATATCAAGCATATCAAGGGAAAGGAGAATAAAGTTGTTGATGCACTTAGTAGAAGAGTGCATATCATGCATGCTACTGCTATCAATATGCATCAGTCAGACTTGAAGAGAAAAATTTTAGATGGTCTGGTTACAGACCAGCATTACCTACAGGTAAGGGAAAACTTACAACAAGGAGATGTACAACAGAAAATAAAGGAGTATGAGAGAAAGGAAGACAGATTACTCATGCATAAAAATAGAATCTATGTTCCTAGTTCTGGAGAACCGAGGAATTTGGTACTGAAGGAAATGCATGATGTTCCTTATGCTGTACATCCTGGTTACCAAAAAACAATTACAACAGTAAAAATCTAGTTCTTTTGGCCAGGAATGAAGAAGGATGTTGCTGATTACATCGCTTGATGTATGGAATGTCAGAAGGTGAATGATGAGTATAGGAACCTAGCGGGTTTGCTTCAGCCATTGCCAATCCCAGAGAAGAAATGGGAAGTGATCACTATGGATTTCATCATAGGATTACCTAGAACGAATAAGAAACATGATTCAATCATGGTGGTGGTTGAAAAATTAACAAAGGCTGCTCATTTTGTGCATGTGAAGACAACGCATATGACAATTAATATTGCAGAAATTTTCATGAAGGAAATTTCTAGGTTGCATGGGATACCTAGGACAATTGTCTCGGACATAGGTACAAAGTTTACCTCCAATTTTTGGAGGGGATTGTTTAAAGGATTTGACACAAATCTAAACTTTAGGACAACATATCATCCCCATACAAATGGGCAAACAGAGAGGGTCAATCGAATAATTGAAGACATGCTGAGAATGTATGTGATGGATAAGCCATCTAAGTGGGAATATTACTTACACTTGGTTGAGTTTGCTTATAATAATGGGTATCAAGCTTCATTGAGAATGATCCCATTTGAAGCCTTGTACGGTAGGAAATGCGATACTCCAGTAAGCTGGGACAACCCAACAGATAGAGTGGTACTTGGGCTAGAGTTGCTCAAGGACATGGAAGACCAAGTGGTCAAGATCAAGCAAAATTTAAAGACAGCTTAGGATAGACAAAAAGTTTATGCAGAAAAGATAGGGAAGTTAGAGAATTTAAAGTAGGGGAGCATGTACTTTTGAAAGTGAAGCCCAAGAAAATCTCTTTGAGATTGGGTAGTTGTACAAAGTTAGCAGCCAGATTCTATGCTCCATTTGAAATATTGGACATAATAGGGCCAATTGCATACATGCTTGCATTCCCTGCTTCCATGAATGTGCATAATGTATTTCATGTCTCTTTACTAAATAAATATGTACATGATCCTAACCATGTTATCGATTGGCATCTGATTCAGGTGGAGACCGAGGGAGATTTCTAGGTTCAACCAGTGCGGGTATTGGACAAAAAAGTCAAAATGCTCCGGAATCGAGTTATAGAGATGGTAAAATTTCAGTGGACCTGCTATGGTTCTGAAGATGCTACCTGGGAGCATGAAGATGCCATGCGGGTAGAGTACCCACAAATTTTTGAATAAATTTAAGATTTTGATCTCTATTTTGTATATNATATTTTCAAAAATTGACCCGAGGGCAGGATACCATCAGGTAAGAATCAAGGAAGAAGACATTCATAAGACAACCTTTAGGACCAGGTATCGACATTATGAATTTGTAGTGGTGCCATTTGGACTGACCAATGCACCAGCTGTATTCATGTGCTTAATGAATGGCATATTCATAAATTATTTGGATAAGTTTGTCATAGTGTTCCTAGATGACATACTCATCTATTCTAAGTCTGAAGAGGAGCATGAACATCACTTAAGACTGGTATTGCAAGTACTGAGATAACATTAGTTGTATTCCAAGTTGAGTAAGTGTTCTTTTTATCAAAAGCAAATCCATTACTTGGGACACATTATTTCAGAGCAGGGCATAGTAGTAGATCTAGAGAAGATTGAAGCCATTAGGGGATGGCCAACACCTAGAAATGTGTCATACGTCAGATCTTTTATGGGATTAGCTGGCTACTACAAAAGGTTCATAATAGGGTTCTCTAAGATTGCTCATCCCATCACTTCTTTGCAAAAGAAGGGAACCAAATTTGAATGGACACTCAAGTGTGAAAATAATTTTAATCTGTTGAAGGAATTACTCACTAGTGCACCTGTGTTAAATATTGGTGACCCAAATGAAAGTTTTGTGGTATGTACAGACACATGTAAGGAAGGACTTGGGAGAGTCCTCACGCAAAATGGACATGTCATTGGATATGAGTCCAAAAAGCTTAAGTAACATGAGAGGAACTATGCCACCCATGACTTGGAACTTGTTGCCATTGTTCACGCCTTTAGGATGTGGAGGCATTATCTCATGGGGAAGAAATTTGAATTAAGGACATACCATATTGGCCTGAAGTATAATTTTGAACAGTCGACCTTGAATGCTAGGCAAACAAGATGGTTGGAATTTTTAAGTGAATATGAATTCTATATCAAGCATATCAAGGGAAAGGAGAATAAAGTTGTTGATGCACTTAGTAGAAGATTGCATATCATGCATGCTACTGCTATCAATATGCATCAGTTAGACTTGAAGAGCAAAATTTTAGATGGTCTGGTTACAGACCAGCATTACCTACAGGTAAGGGAAAACTTACAACAAGGAGATGTACAACAGAAAATAAAGGAGTATGAGATAAAGGAAGACAGATTACTCATGCATAAAAATAGAATCTATGTTCCTAGTTCTGGAGAACCGAGGAATTTGGTACTGAAGGAAATGCATGATGTTCCTTATGCTGTACATCCTGGTTACCAAAAAACAATTACAACAGTAAAAATCTAGTTCTTTTGGCCAGGAATGAAGAAGGATGTTGCTGATTACATCGCTTGATGTATGGAATGTCAGAAGGTGAATGATGAGTATAGGAACCTAGCGGGTTTGCTTCAGCCATTGCCAATCCCAGAGAAGAAATGGGAAGTGATCACTATGGATTTCATCATAGGATTACCTAGAACGAATAAGAAACATGATTCAATCATGGTGGTGGTTGAAAAATTAACAAAGGCTGCTCATTTTGTGCATGTGAAGACAACGCATATGACAATTAATATTGCAGAAATTTTCATGAAGGAAATTTCTAGGTTGCATGGGATACCTAGGACAATTGTCTCGGACATAGGTACAAAGTTTACCTCCAATTTTTGGAGGGGATTGTTTAAAGGATTTGACACAAATCTAAACTTTAGGACAACATATCATCCCCATACAAATGGGCAAACAGAGAGGGTCAATCGAATAATTGAAGACATGCTGAGAATGTATGTGATGGATAAGCCATCTAAGTGGGAATATTACTTACACTTGGTTGAGTTTGCTTATAATAATGGGTATCAAGCTTCATTGAGAATGATCCCATTTGAAGCCTTGTACGGTAGGAAATGCGATACTCCAGTAAGCTGGGACAACCCAACAGATAGAGTGGTACTTGGGCTAGAGTTGCTCAAGGACATGGAAGACCAAGTGGTCAAGATCAAGCAAAATTTAAAGACAGCTTAGGATAGACAAAAAGTTTATGCAGAAAAGATAGGGAAGTTAGAGAATTTAAAGTAGGGGAGCATGTACTTTTGAAAGTGAAGCCCAAGAAAATCTCTTTGAGATTGGGTAGTTGTACAAAGTTAGCAGCCAGATTCTATGCTCCATTTGAAATATTGGACATAATAGGGCCAATTGCATACATGCTTGCATTCCCTGCTTCCATGAATGTGCATAATGTATTTCATGTCTCTTTACTAAATAAATATGTACATGATCCTAACCATGTTATCGATTGGCATCTGATTCAGGTGGAGACCGAGGGAGATTTCTAGGTTCAACCAGTGCGGGTATTGGACAAAAAAGTCAAAATGCTCCGGAATCGAGTTATAGAGATGGTAAAATTTCAGTGGACCTGCTATGGTTCTGAAGATGCTACCTGGGAGCATGAAGATGCCATGCGGGTAGAGTACCCACAAATTTTTGAATAAATTTAAGATTTTGATCTCTATTTTGTATATAAACTGAGGACAGTGCCAAAATAAGGGGGAGGGGATGTAATACCCCATGTTTTGAACCCCCCATTTTAAATAATGTATTTTTACAATGATGAGAAGCCATAGTGCCCAAACAATAATTAAAGGGCCAATATGCCCAAGACATGTAATGTTTTTATCATTTTTTTATAATAAACACATCGCTCACTGCTAGACGAATAAGGACTAGAGTTATAGGGGGCTATGATTCCACAAGAGAGGGTGATCAAGGGGATAAGTGCTTATTCCTATGTTAATTACCCTTTTTTCCTAAGGGAGGGAATCAATTACGTGATATTCTTGGGGAAGGCCAGGAGGTTCTTGATTTCCCCACGAGGTTACTTAGACCCATCTATGGTCTGATTGTCAGGTTGGTTGTTGGTCGTCGGTCATTGGCTAGTATGCTCCTTCACTTCTACATTAATTCATTTCCCTCACACACTTTCATGCACCCACTTACCCATTCATCGATCCGCCCTCACCTGCGTCTTGACTTGGGGAAGGGGAACCAAAACTGCTGAAGATTAGCCATGGGATAGTTGGTTGTTGTGGTCACTGGTGTGATCCAACCGTGACCTAAGGCATTCATGTCTGAGATGTGTTGGCCCGTGCCCTGTTTTGCTCACAACTGCAAGTCATGAGAGTTCCAACATTGAGATTCTGGACTAGCTGTGCAAGAGGCCCCAAAATAATAAAGGAGAAGGACAACCTCAGGGACTGCATGGGAGAGAAGGGTGGAATTCCATTCTCTTGGGCGGTACAGGCTGGGTAGAATAGAGTTGGGTACTTGGATTATTGTGGGTGTTGGGAAACCTGTGAGAGCTTGAGAGCTGACTGGTTTGGGAACCCAAGTACACTCTGGAACCGTCCTTATGGACTCCTAGCCCTGGCTCGGGGGTGACACTACTGTTCAGATTTGGAGCAATGGTGTCTACAGTTGGGTGGAACATCCTTGGTATGCAACCAGTTGGTGTCATCTTTCTTAAAGATAAGTTCTCTCTATTGTGTTATTATTTACATGCATGTGAATGTATTTCCGTTGTATATTTAATTATCATTTAATTGAATCTTTAGATTATGCATGCTTGCTAGATATTGCTTTGCATGTCGTTACAGTCATTTCTTGTATGCATCCTTAAATTCTAAAAAGGTATTGATAAGAGAAAGAAGTCCAAGGGCGATCTTGAAGGTAGCATACCCCAACCTATGGGTGGTTGTGGTATGTTACAATATTACACACATGACTACATGGGTAAACCTAAAACTAATTTGTGTTTTTCTGTGGAAGAGATTAACAATTGAGAGTTGTGGGAAACAAAACTAACAACGATATTTCCAAATTCCCAAGCAAAAGGGTACGATCATTGCCTTTTACAATCAATTTTATTCTTGTTTGTTTCTTTAAAAAAAGAAAAGAAAAATGAAACCTTTACTCAATGAAATCATGGCTCCAAAGTGGAAACTTGTCACTTATTCCCAACCCATTACATACAATCCTAATTTTGATCATTTGATTGTCTGAGATGGAGACATATTTCAACCTTGACTTTCCATGAAGAATTCTTAAGAAATATACCAAGCAACATATCAATGGTTTAGGGATGCATATGACATTTTTCCCACTTGGGAATGTGGCCTTTTGCAAGCTATTGTTCCATCTACCTATGATTTTCCTGAATTTATTTCAATATGTGCAAAACTCTATAACCTAAATCAGAGAGTTGCAATTCCCTCAAATGGTTCTTGAGTGATTTTTCCTATTAACTCAAATGCAATATCTAAAATGATACTATTACCAGACAATCAAACACCCATAGATGAAGAAGCTTTAATTGAAAACTTTAATTCCTTATCAATGGGATAAATGGAATATTTACTTGTGAACTTGTTTACCAGAAAAGGTAGATATCCATGAATTCACCTTTCCTTTTCTAGAAAATATATTCTCAGACTTATCCTAAGAGATTATTACAATGGCTTGTTTAATTCTAGGATATGATGATGATGGTACAATTGATGAAACGATATTAGGATTTATTCGTAGGATTGCACACACTGAGAGGTTAAATTATTCTAATTATTTATTTGATGCCATATACAATCAATTGGTTCAAGTCACTTCTCTAATGTGTTTTGGGTACCAATCGTCTCTAATAGATCTCGTGTTATAATGTCAATTTTCCCATTTTGAACATTTGAGATTGAACAAAATTGATCAACAATGTAAACACCTTCTTGTTTTAGAATGGACACAAATTGTCAAAAATCAAGGTCATAAAAATGGGGTTGATATATCTATAGACCAATTGATGTATATTGTTTATAGAGTTGTTCACAATGAACATCCATTGAGTTTATTCATAGAATGCAAGTAGTTACTTTAATTGAGTCCTGATTCTAGGTTAGGAGATTGGTATGTTTTTGAAGAATGTAATGTTCTCAGAAATTGTGGTTAAGAAATTAAGCCATATTCGCTTCCAATCTTCCCAACCCCAAGAGTTTTTGCTTTATAGCACATTAGGCAAATGTTAAACTTAGAATTCATTCATTTTTCTGCAAGAAATGAAAATTTCACTTTTTCTTTTCCTACTTAAGCATTTTCTTCACTTTTTCTTTTCCTACTTAAGTATTTTCTTCTATGGTAAAAAATAAGTATGTTATGCCCATGTGGTAGACAAAATGATGAAATCTTTGAATTTTGTGGAAGAAAAATATTGGAATTATGATATATGTCACATTATTTCTAACTTAAGGGTCACAATTAGTTATGCCACTTATATTCATCATGCAGATCTAGATATAGAAATATTAGCAAGGAAAGAAAGTTGGATAGAAGTACAAGAA
>JZKD02S0213095.1:328660-347829 GCA_000966675.3 Picea glauca | reverse complement strand
ATAAATCACTATAGAAAGGTCACTTTAAATGGAAAATTTGTATCAGTTCCAGGAGGTGATCTTTTGGCTTCCTTTCTGAGCAAACGGTGAGGAATTTCGCCAAACATTTGAAAAATCACTTGCAGAATTGGTTGATTTACTTCTTCCTTGGGTCGTTTCCTCATAAAGTTAATATTTTGGGAGAAATCCCTTTGTCTTTTACACAGATTATGCTCTTCGAAACTCTGATTTTCCTTATTCTCTGGCTTTTTTGGCTTGCTCCAAGCAATCTGGCTCTGATACCATGTCAGTGTTTCAGTGAAACATACACAAGAGATCCAGCTAAATCAAGTACAAAATCTTATCAAGAAAGGATGAGATATTCAATATGGAAGAATGAGAAAACATATTCACACTACTCCAATGAGTTGATCAATGAATGATGATTGATACAATGAATGATCAATATGATACAATGAATGAGTGGAATACACTCAGATATAGGTAAGAACATTCCATAATTAAGAAAAGAAATCAAGCAGTTAGATTTCCTTAGGAATTCATGCATGCATAATAGTGATGGTCTAAATAGAAAGTCTAAAATAGAACTAGTCAGTTAACTCCCACTAAACTAGTGTGTCGAAAATTGAAATTTCTCCAACACCCCCCTAAACATCACTATGGAGTAAAAAATGAGTCCCGACAACTAGGCCATATTAGGTACTCATGTACAATGAAACTAATGAACACTGAATAAAAATGAGGAAAGAGGTAAAACCACGTGGGAAAAAAAACCCCCCTCTAAATAAAATGCATCAAAAGAAGAAAATAACAGATGAGTTCCACCATGTGGCAGGTAGACAGTCTCCAAAACCAAGAAAAAATGGCAAGTCAATGAAGCATGATCTGATGATGACAGATCATAATTTGCTTCAATCAGTGTGTTGAAGTTGATACTAGTTGACAATAATCAGATCTCTCTAAACATTAAGGTGCTAGCTTACACCAACATGGTCGAGCTAGTTAGAGTGCTTCCAAAACATAGAAGGAAACACCAGAAAAGTCATCAAAACAGTGGTGAATGGAACTATAAAGGTGACATAATCGGTCAAGTCAAGAGAAATGAGAATGTTTCCCATGTATCGTGGATTAAACACGTCTATAAGATGTCCTCAAACAGTTTCTCAAATGATGCCATGACCAATTATCAAGCCAACCACAAACAATCCTCGGAGTTGGTACCTTTCCAAGATGTTGTCATATACGCATCTTCATCAATGAGTTGAAAGAATAGGAACTGACGAAAGGTTGAGGATACCTGAAAGGAAGACAAAGTTGTCTCTGATCATGATGTTGAGGATGTCGATATGTGGAGGATGTAGACCCTGTAGTTGTATCAATAAGAGATGTAGGTGGTAGTTGTTGCAACTCAACAATAGAAGAGTCATATTGTGTGATGGACTCTTGTGATTGAACAAATTGAGTCTTAGTGGCTGAAATATTGAGACAAATTGCTATTGGCAATGAAGTCACAACAAAACCAAGTTCGACTTTTACTGGTCTCATCACAAGCTGAATTGGATGTACAATCCCATGTCCATTCTTACCAAGACCACCACCAATGTATCCCATATTATGCATCAATTTTTACCCAAAACCACGAGTGTGCAGCTCAAAAGTTGGTGAAGGAATCTCAATAGTACTTATCAATGCAACAACTAAATTAGAAGCAAGAGATTGTTGCAGATATTTCTACAAACAAGCAATAATATATGCCTTCTCTTTTAAATCAGCCAAAAAATGCTCATTGAGGAGAGTAAATTTCTCCTCCATCTCATTAATGCGGGTGTTCCAAGTATCAACTTGAGCTTCTTGATCCTCCATTAGACTCCCAATGAGTCCAAAATCCCTGGAAAAACAGGTACATATGTTTTGAAGACAAATATTGAATCTCTCTTGTTCACCTCGAAGTTTGCTAACTTCTTTGACAAGTTTTAGATTCATACTCTAAAGGGTCAATATAACTACATATTTTTCCTCCATTACAATGATTCTCTCCCAATTGAGTTTGATAAACCCCTAAAATTTTACTCTTAATCTAAAAGTGAATAATTTGAGAAATCACTGCAAAAATGTTATGATCCAAATACTCAAAATATCATAAAATTACAAAAGTACACACCATGTACAGATTTTCAACGTGGACCAAAACACCAATATAGATAAATTACACAATATCTCCTTAAAGAATAGGGGAACCCCCTCCAAATAACCCAATACCATTCATACTTCACAATTCCCCCTCAATAATGAATACATGATCTCTTATATATAGTTATTCACACTTGCACATGAGGCCCCTTTATCACTAGGATTACCCTATTATATATGTATTTACACATTACATGTAATTTAGGCCCCTATATGCCCCCCCTTTGGGTCATATCATATACATTTAGCCATATATATGCCCCTCTTGCATCATAACATAGTACCCTCCTTCAAAAATCTTTGTCCTCAAAGATTTGCATTTAAAAGCTTCACATGTGATGAAACCAAGTAATATGACTTTCTTATGTTCCTTCTTTCTTCATTCCATTTTTGATGATCTATCCATCCAAAATCAATTCTTTTTGGTCTTAATCCTTGGTGTCTAATTGTTGAATAATTTTCTTTCCTTTGATTCCATGTATTTTTGTTGAAGCTTCTCCAATTTGTAGTCGTTGTTGGTCTCTGATAATAGCTTGTTTAAGAGTATTTTGGTGATCCCTTGTTCCATGAATATTGACAAGTATTCCATCTTCTTCCTTCATATTGTCGATATCGTCCTTCATGTATTCCTTGAAATGTTTATTGGTAATGAGGGTGTCGATACAATTTCACATTTGATGGTCTTCCTTCACTCTGCACATGCATTTCATCTATCTTTTTTTCAGTGATAATGGAATCCTCGATCATCTTTGCTTGGTCCTTGATTACTATAGCCTTCGAAATAATACCATCATATTTGGAATGTACATCCTCTATATGGAGTTCAAATTCTTCAAGTATCTTATGTTGACCTTCTTGAATCTTGTCTTATTTCTCCTTTTGAAGCTGCAATGTGATCCCATCTAACAAATTCTGACGTCCTTCTTCAATTTTGGCTTGCATTTCTGACTTTTCCTCATTCGTATTGGATTCCTCAACCTTCTTGCAAATTTTCTCTTGCAGTCTTTTGGTATATTCTTCATCCAAGATTCTTCTTTCTTCTTTATTTTGAAAATTCTTCTTTTCTTCTTTCAATATCTTAACCTCATCCAATAGTTTTTTATTATGGCTTTGTAATGTACATATATCTTCATCTTTCTTTTTCAAATATTCTCTTGATTCATCTTTTTCCCACTTGCCTTTGCTAGTCTTTTCTTGCTTTAGGTTCTTAACCTCATTAATGAGTGATTCATTAAGGGATATTATCTTATATATCTACTCACCCTTCTTATTAATCTCTTCCTTTGCTTCTTTTAATTCATATTGAATTATATACATTTCCTCCATTTTTATATCCCTAATCCATTTATCTGAGAAGAGTTTTTCAAATTCTTCCCATGTGCAGTGTCATCTAGTATTTTGATCAACACTCATCCACCACTTCCAAGATTCATCAAAAAAATAATCTGTTGCTTTCATAGGAGTCATATTATATTCTTTTACCAACCTCAACCATTCCATAGGATTGATTTCATCTTTAACTTCATCTCCTATAAATTTAGGTATTTCCATTGATTCTTAATTGAGGTCTAATCCTGACCCTTAAATCACAACCTCAATATTTTAAGGATAAAGATCTCAAATAGTTGTAATAATTGTTCCAATATTCTATTCTATGTGTTATATTTCCAATGGATTTTGAATCAGCTCAATCGGACATTCCAATCAAAAATTATGATAGTTTTAAGTGAACATACCTTTGAAACCATGATTTGGAGTTTGTCCTCTTGGCCGACCTTACTTACGATGTATCTCTGCAATTTCAGCCCTTCTCATTAAAAAATTGTGACCTATAGTACTCTGAAAGTTCTTCTCTGCAATGTCACAGGTCTGACCAAAATTGGATGTGCCAATTGGAAGTTATGATAACTTCCCCACACCTTGTTGATTTTTGGCCTTTCTGGTAGAGAGCACTTGTACAGCGTGCCCCGTGCACAATAATTGATATAAAATTTTGAATATTGTACCAGAAATACCATGGTCTGTGCACTATTCAATGCAACTGGTATCACTCAATTTTGATTCTCTATGAATAATTTATGATTGTTTTACCCAGAACACATGTTTGAGACTAGTCAATAGGACAAGTCAGATACCCTATCTTCCACAGGGTGTATATACACAATTAGGATGACCCAGAAGCTGATTTTTTTATCAAAGATACCTTGATAATTTCTATAAATATACTCTATATTTCAGGGTCTGAAACATTACAGAAAAACGTTTATATCAAAAATTACGCGATGACTAAATTGGGGATGATTCCAGAGCCCTATCTTACACAGTCTATATCTCTGCAATTATAAGTCCTTGGGAGTTGAAATTTGAACCCAATCTACCTTGATCCGTATACTAAATATCCTCCAAGGGGTTCATTTTGAAATGGCATAGACAAAAATTTATAGCAAAAATTCTAAGGTGTCTCAGATGTAGCAGCGAAACCCCAAGACTTTGATTAGTTCCCATACCTCTAATTGATAATGTTTCAAATGAATTGATAAACAATGGATGGTGTTTCTTACCTGCCTTGTGACAATTTTAGAATCACCAAATACCTTAATTTTATCAACTTTCAAATATATTGCCTTTCTTAATCCTTGTAACAAAGCTTCATATTCGGCAATATTATTGGTGCATTAGAATTCTAGTATGCATGCAATTAACGTTTTTCTCCCTTTCAGATCTTTCAGTATGTAACCAGCACCTGTGCCTTCTAAATATTTGGATCCATCAAAAAATAGTGTCCACGTGTCAGGATCCCCTTTCTTTGTTTCAACTATTGATTTCAAATTTTCAATTTTTTTGGGGTTAGTGGGGTTAGTAGAGTTAATGGGCACCTCTAATATATCTTCAGAGATCATGTTAGAATGTACACAGGAAGAAATGTCAATTTGATCTATTATATTACAGTTGGGCTTAACAATTTGAGTGGAATGAAGGATTTCAGATTGTGTGTTAGATTCTGCAAAGGATAATGTTTCAGATGTGAAATTCCCAAAAAACGTCTCATATGAGTAATTACCCAAAATTGAGTTGTTAAACATTACTGGTTCATTTGGTTCATCAAGGTCAGTAACTACATGTTTCATATATCTCTCTTTGTTAATTCTGATCTAATTCATTTTACCATTGTAAGGAAGCCATAGATGAGACTAGTCAGTAGCAAAATAACCATTTAGCATAGTAGACCAATCCCGACTTAAAAGCATGCCATAATTATCAGGTGTATCTACTACAATTATATAGATGGTTTGATGAAACTTAGGATCACCAGACATCCTGATCAAAACATTTTTTAATTCCACAATAACTTTGACTCGAGTTCTATCTAATTGAATAATCTAAATGTCAGATGGTTCAGGTTTTACATTAAGCTTTTCATAGACTTTGAGAGGCATGACATTAGACGAAGCTCATGAGTCTACCATACAATTATGAACATTCCTTTTGAAGATTTAAAACGTTATGAGGAATGGTGGGGTAGTAGATTTGGACCTCTGTCCGGTTAGGGACGCATTCATAGCCACCTAAATCTTAGATGGAGTATTCTTGCTAGAAGATCTAGTCTTGGTCATTCCCTTTTTTTCCCCAACATTAATTTCTTTAGTGCCAGTGGCAGCTTTTCCTTGCAAAGTTTTAATAAAAATTTATTGAATTTGTGGAATCTTCGTAAACTTGAACAGGGAAATGTTGGATTTAGTCTTCTTCGAATATTCTAGAAAATCATATTCCAACCTGGCTAGGGGCATGGATGGAGCATTAGGTCTAGGTGCTTGGTCAGATGCTTTGTGGTTGGAAGGTATGGTTTTGGAAGGATTGGGAGTGGTGTTGGATGAAGAAGATGCTTGTTTGGTATTGGGCATGGAAAGAGTAGGAGGATTAGTAGTGATTGGAGTGTCATTTGAGGTCTTCTTGTTGGCACTTCGTGTGGTTAAATCATTTTGGGAAATGTGTACTTCCTTTGCTTCTTCTTCTTCCCTTCCATAAGTAATATCCCAAAAATAATTCAGTTGTTGTTCTTCAGTTTCTTGGGACTCCTAGGGTTGTTATTGTTGTTCTTGATTCCCCTCCTCTTCCTCCTTGACTTCATTCATATTCTCAGTTTCCCAAGTTTGCAGAGCTTGGAATATATATTCCATGTTAATTCCATCTACTTGAGAAGGATTGGTTTTATTAGTTGGAGTGTTTTTATCTTTATTAAGACAGAACCTAAAGAATGTCTTCTGGATATAAGATCCTTCTCCTCCACTCTTCTTCAAATCGATTAGCTCATTGGAGAGTTTCTTAACAATCCTATGAAGAGCCTCCATGTCCATGGAATCAAAATCCTTCTTCTCTTCTATGGGTTTGGACAGAGTTGTTTTATTTTTACCTTCGTCTTTGGATGATTATATTCCAAGGTTTCCTTTTAAACTTATCATGTTCTTTTCAACTTTAAAGGCTTCCTCGAAGGCTTCTTCAAGGGTGTATTTTTCATCATTCTTAACAAACATTGCCATGGACAAAGGTAGGCCAAAGGTATAGAATTCGATGGCAATGTATTTAGTAGGTTTGTAGTCTCAAGGGATACGTCTCGGTAGAGTAAGGAAGATTGGTTGTAATCATTCACCAGTTATTTAGAATCCATTTTGACTCTTGACAGTTCTAGTACAAGAGTTGTTGGTGTCTTTTTTTCCCCAAAATTACTAAGGAAGATAGTTTTGAATGTTCTCCAGTCAATGATAGATGATTCCTCTAAAGAGAAGAACCATGTAGAGGCTCTTTTCTCAAATGTGAGTGGGAAAAATCAGCAAATGACATCTTTGTGACTAATGCTTTGGAGCCTTACTGAAAGTAAGAATTTCTTAACGTGGTATTCTACAAAATATTTTCTATCAGGGTCAATTTTTTGTATAAATTTCTCAGGATGTCTAGGCATGGCATTCACAACTCCTGGTACAATGAATACATCAGGAACCAACCAAGGTTGATAGGTAGGGGGGTTTTGATTAGCATTAGCCCCGGCCATGTTTGGAGGTTAGTACAAGATTATCTGAAGAGGGTTTTTTTCAGGTTCACTATCGTGTTCCTCTTCTTCCTCAGAATATTATCTCAATTTGTTCCTTGGTGTGTAAGGTGGGGATTCATTAGGAGAGGGAGGCCTACCCCTAACATAATCAGCTAGTATATAACATTCAAGTTCAAAATTGGAGGTCTCTTCAAAGACTGGTGTGTCTTGGGTTACGAAATATTTGAGGGTTCCGATAGATGGATTTTCTCGATACACGTAAGGATCAGTAAAGAATGGATCTTCACTACGAGGATCTTCCTGGACCTGAGACAATGAATAGTCAATGGGAAATTGTCATGTTTGTCTACTCAGTTATCTAGTTAAGGCGTGGTTTACATGTTCCTGGGATTGCCTCAAAATGGTGTTAACCTCTAAGAAGGGTTAATATGTGGGATTGAGGTGAAGAAAAGGAGGACTCGGGATAAGTGGGGACACGTTGAGTACTAGCCTGAGCTAGTGTATTCATAGCATACAACGAGGGAAGTCTAGCATGCTCAGAATAAGGTGGATGGGAATCTATGGTTAAGGGAGTGCTAACTTACGTAATAGAACAAGAATGGTTTGTATTTATCTTTGCAACCATTCAGTTCCATGGCCCTTCTTCTAGTGCCATTTATGTTGACGGGTCTGAATGGCCTGTCAAGCATAAGAGGGAGAATGCCCAATGGTAGGTCCCAATTATACCCACTCTCATTTTGGATAGAATTTCCAACCATATTTTGGCTTGGTTACCAATCTAACTAATATGCTAACTAAATATGAATCTAAGATCCAAAGGTTCTCAAATTAATTAAAATTCTAAAGAACTACTTCTAAACTAAGATGATTCATTGCAGTCTTAAGATGCACTCCTACTTTACTCTATGCTAACCTATCCTGATCAGAAGTGAACTAAAATGTAAGTACAGTGAAATATGTGTTTTACTTGTATAGAAGTAATTTGTGTAAACAAGTAACATGAAAGATTAACAACATAACCAGTTAGAAACAAATAGTTGATTAACTAACTGCATCACACTGTCATTGTACTCAAAGTGAAAATCATGTCAACTATGAACATATGAAAATTAATTCAGAAGTAATTCATAAGCCAACATTTATACTCTACATAAATAAACATGCATAAATATAATAGTCTCATTCATACACATTAACACCACAATCTCCAAAAATTTCTCTGGTTCAAATTAACTTGCAGTAAAAATACTATTCATCTACATCCAAAAACCAAGAGCTCTTTCCTATGGACAGTCCTCCCTTTTTATAATATGGAGAGATTGTTTACATTTTGTTAATTCAATTATGAGTACTGGGTCATTTTACAAAAATGACTCTTCATATGTCTAATCCGAAAGCAAGATTACAAATGCAGTGAAACGAGGCATCTGGGACAGTTACAAGATTTAATCATCACACGTTGTTCTCATCTTGCATCTGGTTTTGATACTCTTCCCATAGGGAATAATCTTTAATTATGTCCTCTAGTTTGTCGAATTGTCATCTTTTAATGATTAATTCTCCACTGCAAACTTTAGCTGACACCTCTTTTTGTAACTCCTTCATTGTGCTTTTAACAAATTGTTGGATCTTGATGATGAGCCAAGCAGGTCTTAACAAGTGTTCCTCTAGGGATTCTTTTCCAATCTGAGTTAAGCTTTGAATGCTTACTTGGCTAATTTTCTTGCACTCTTCCACCTCAACAATTCTTGTAGTGAAAGGTGTTACCTCATCGATGGAGATCATTAGATGCATTTAAAATTCCTTCATGNCAGATGA
The DNA here is from genome assembly GCA_000966675.3 of Picea glauca. Taxonomy (NCBI): domain Eukaryota; kingdom Viridiplantae; phylum Streptophyta; class Pinopsida; order Pinales; family Pinaceae; genus Picea; species Picea glauca. The sequence goes on along the minus strand of JZKD02S0213095.1, from coordinate 338,774 downwards.
GTTCCACCATGTGGCAGGTAGACAGTCTCCAAAACCAAGAAAAAATGGCAAGTCAATGAAGCATGATCTGATGATGACAGATCATAATTTGCTTCAATCAGTGTGTTGAAGTTGATACTAGTTGACAATAATCAGATCTCTCTAAACATTAAGGTGCTAGCTTACACCAACATGGTCGAGCTAGTTAGAGTGCTTCCAAAACATAGAAGGAAACACCAGAAAAGTCATCAAAACAGTGGTGAATGGAACTATAAAGGTGACATAATCGGTCAAGTCAAGAGAAATGAGAATGTTTCCCATGTATCGTGGATTAAACACGTCTATAAGATGTCCTCAAACAGTTTCTCAAATGATGCCATGACCAATTATCAAGCCAACCACAAACAATCCTCGGAGTTGGTACCTTTCCAAGATGTTGTCATATACGCATCTTCATCAATGAGTTGAAAGAATAGGAACTGACGAAAGGTTGAGGATACCTGAAAGGAAGACAAAGTTGTCTCTGATCATGATGTTGAGGATGTCGATATGTGGAGGATGTAGACCCTGTAGTTGTATCAATAAGAGATGTAGGTGGTAGTTGTTGCAACTCAACAATAGAAGAGTCATATTGTGTGATGGACTCTTGTGATTGAACAAATTGAGTCTTAGTGGCTGAAATATTGAGACAAATTGCTATTGGCAATGAAGTCACAACAAAACCAAGTTCGACTTTTACTGGTCTCATCACAAGCTGAATTGGATGTACAATCCCATGTCCATTCTTACCAAGACCACCACCAATGTATCCCATATTATGCATCAATTTTTACCCAAAACCACGAGTGTGCAGCTCAAAAGTTGGTGAAGGAATCTCAATAGTACTTATCAATGCAACAACTAAATTAGAAGCAAGAGATTGTTGCAGATATTTCTACAAACAAGCAATAATATATGCCTTCTCTTTTAAATCAGCCAAAAAATGCTCATTGAGGAGAGTAAATTTCTCCTCCATCTCATTAATGCGGGTGTTCCAAGTATCAACTTGAGCTTCTTGATCCTCCATTAGACTCCCAATGAGTCCAAAATCCCTGGAAAAACAGGTACATATGTTTTGAAGACAAATATTGAATCTCTCTTGTTCACCTCGAAGTTTGCTAACTTCTTTGACAAGTTTTAGATTCATACTCTAAAGGGTCAATATAACTACATATTTTTCCTCCATTACAATGATTCTCTCCCAATTGAGTTTGATAAACCCCTAAAATTTTACTCTTAATCTAAAAGTGAATAATTTGAGAAATCACTGCAAAAATGTTATGATCCAAATACTCAAAATATCATAAAATTACAAAAGTACACACCATGTACAGATTTTCAACGTGGACCAAAACACCAATATAGATAAATTACACAATATCTCCTTAAAGAATAGGGGAACCCCCTCCAAATAACCCAATACCATTCATACTTCACAATTCCCCCTCAATAATGAATACATGATCTCTTATATATAGTTATTCACACTTGCACATGAGGCCCCTTTATCACTAGGATTACCCTATTATATATGTATTTACACATTACATGTAATTTAGGCCCCTATATGCCCCCCCTTTGGGTCATATCATATACATTTAGCCATATATATGCCCCTCTTGCATCATAACATAGTACCCTCCTTCAAAAATCTTTGTCCTCAAAGATTTGCATTTAAAAGCTTCACATGTGATGAAACCAAGTAATATGACTTTCTTATGTTCCTTCTTTCTTCATTCCATTTTTGATGATCTATCCATCCAAAATCAATTCTTTTTGGTCTTAATCCTTGGTGTCTAATTGTTGAATAATTTTCTTTCCTTTGATTCCATGTATTTTTGTTGAAGCTTCTCCAATTTGTAGTCGTTGTTGGTCTCTGATAATAGCTTGTTTAAGAGTATTTTGGTGATCCCTTGTTCCATGAATATTGACAAGTATTCCATCTTCTTCCTTCATATTGTCGATATCGTCCTTCATGTATTCCTTGAAATGTTTATTGGTAATGAGGGTGTCGATACAATTTCACATTTGATGGTCTTCCTTCACTCTGCACATGCATTTCATCTATCTTTTTTTCAGTGATAATGGAATCCTCGATCATCTTTGCTTGGTCCTTGATTACTATAGCCTTCGAAATAATACCATCATATTTGGAATGTACATCCTCTATATGGAGTTCAAATTCTTCAAGTATCTTATGTTGACCTTCTTGAATCTTGTCTTATTTCTCCTTTTGAAGCTGCAATGTGATCCCATCTAACAAATTCTGACGTCCTTCTTCAATTTTGGCTTGCATTTCTGACTTTTCCTCATTCGTATTGGATTCCTCAACCTTCTTGCAAATTTTCTCTTGCAGTCTTTTGGTATATTCTTCATCCAAGATTCTTCTTTCTTCTTTATTTTGAAAATTCTTCTTTTCTTCTTTCAATATCTTAACCTCATCCAATAGTTTTTTATTATGGCTTTGTAATGTACATATATCTTCATCTTTCTTTTTCAAATATTCTCTTGATTCATCTTTTTCCCACTTGCCTTTGCTAGTCTTTTCTTGCTTTAGGTTCTTAACCTCATTAATGAGTGATTCATTAAGGGATATTATCTTATATATCTACTCACCCTTCTTATTAATCTCTTCCTTTGCTTCTTTTAATTCATATTGAATTATATACATTTCCTCCATTTTTATATCCCTAATCCATTTATCTGAGAAGAGTTTTTCAAATTCTTCCCATGTGCAGTGTCATCTAGTATTTTGATCAACACTCATCCACCACTTCCAAGATTCATCAAAAAAATAATCTGTTGCTTTCATAGGAGTCATATTATATTCTTTTACCAACCTCAACCATTCCATAGGATTGATTTCATCTTTAACTTCATCTCCTATAAATTTAGGTATTTCCATTGATTCTTAATTGAGGTCTAATCCTGACCCTTAAATCACAACCTCAATATTTTAAGGATAAAGATCTCAAATAGTTGTAATAATTGTTCCAATATTCTATTCTATGTGTTATATTTCCAATGGATTTTGAATCAGCTCAATCGGACATTCCAATCAAAAATTATGATAGTTTTAAGTGAACATACCTTTGAAACCATGATTTGGAGTTTGTCCTCTTGGCCGACCTTACTTACGATGTATCTCTGCAATTTCAGCCCTTCTCATTAAAAAATTGTGACCTATAGTACTCTGAAAGTTCTTCTCTGCAATGTCACAGGTCTGACCAAAATTGGATGTGCCAATTGGAAGTTATGATAACTTCCCCACACCTTGTTGATTTTTGGCCTTTCTGGTAGAGAGCACTTGTACAGCGTGCCCCGTGCACAATAATTGATATAAAATTTTGAATATTGTACCAGAAATACCATGGTCTGTGCACTATTCAATGCAACTGGTATCACTCAATTTTGATTCTCTATGAATAATTTATGATTGTTTTACCCAGAACACATGTTTGAGACTAGTCAATAGGACAAGTCAGATACCCTATCTTCCACAGGGTGTATATACACAATTAGGATGACCCAGAAGCTGATTTTTTTATCAAAGATACCTTGATAATTTCTATAAATATACTCTATATTTCAGGGTCTGAAACATTACAGAAAAACGTTTATATCAAAAATTACGCGATGACTAAATTGGGGATGATTCCAGAGCCCTATCTTACACAGTCTATATCTCTGCAATTATAAGTCCTTGGGAGTTGAAATTTGAACCCAATCTACCTTGATCCGTATACTAAATATCCTCCAAGGGGTTCATTTTGAAATGGCATAGACAAAAATTTATAGCAAAAATTCTAAGGTGTCTCAGATGTAGCAGCGAAACCCCAAGACTTTGATTAGTTCCCATACCTCTAATTGATAATGTTTCAAATGAATTGATAAACAATGGATGGTGTTTCTTACCTGCCTTGTGACAATTTTAGAATCACCAAATACCTTAATTTTATCAACTTTCAAATATATTGCCTTTCTTAATCCTTGTAACAAAGCTTCATATTCGGCAATATTATTGGTGCATTAGAATTCTAGTATGCATGCAATTAACGTTTTTCTCCCTTTCAGATCTTTCAGTATGTAACCAGCACCTGTGCCTTCTAAATATTTGGATCCATCAAAAAATAGTGTCCACGTGTCAGGATCCCCTTTCTTTGTTTCAACTATTGATTTCAAATTTTCAATTTTTTTGGGGTTAGTGGGGTTAGTAGAGTTAATGGGCACCTCTAATATATCTTCAGAGATCATGTTAGAATGTACACAGGAAGAAATGTCAATTTGATCTATTATATTACAGTTGGGCTTAACAATTTGAGTGGAATGAAGGATTTCAGATTGTGTGTTAGATTCTGCAAAGGATAATGTTTCAGATGTGAAATTCCCAAAAAACGTCTCATATGAGTAATTACCCAAAATTGAGTTGTTAAACATTACTGGTTCATTTGGTTCATCAAGGTCAGTAACTACATGTTTCATATATCTCTCTTTGTTAATTCTGATCTAATTCATTTTACCATTGTAAGGAAGCCATAGATGAGACTAGTCAGTAGCAAAATAACCATTTAGCATAGTAGACCAATCCCGACTTAAAAGCATGCCATAATTATCAGGTGTATCTACTACAATTATATAGATGGTTTGATGAAACTTAGGATCACCAGACATCCTGATCAAAACATTTTTTAATTCCACAATAACTTTGACTCGAGTTCTATCTAATTGAATAATCTAAATGTCAGATGGTTCAGGTTTTACATTAAGCTTTTCATAGACTTTGAGAGGCATGACATTAGACGAAGCTCATGAGTCTACCATACAATTATGAACATTCCTTTTGAAGATTTAAAACGTTATGAGGAATGGTGGGGTAGTAGATTTGGACCTCTGTCCGGTTAGGGACGCATTCATAGCCACCTAAATCTTAGATGGAGTATTCTTGCTAGAAGATCTAGTCTTGGTCATTCCCTTTTTTTCCCCAACATTAATTTCTTTAGTGCCAGTGGCAGCTTTTCCTTGCAAAGTTTTAATAAAAATTTATTGAATTTGTGGAATCTTCGTAAACTTGAACAGGGAAATGTTGGATTTAGTCTTCTTCGAATATTCTAGAAAATCATATTCCAACCTGGCTAGGGGCATGGATGGAGCATTAGGTCTAGGTGCTTGGTCAGATGCTTTGTGGTTGGAAGGTATGGTTTTGGAAGGATTGGGAGTGGTGTTGGATGAAGAAGATGCTTGTTTGGTATTGGGCATGGAAAGAGTAGGAGGATTAGTAGTGATTGGAGTGTCATTTGAGGTCTTCTTGTTGGCACTTCGTGTGGTTAAATCATTTTGGGAAATGTGTACTTCCTTTGCTTCTTCTTCTTCCCTTCCATAAGTAATATCCCAAAAATAATTCAGTTGTTGTTCTTCAGTTTCTTGGGACTCCTAGGGTTGTTATTGTTGTTCTTGATTCCCCTCCTCTTCCTCCTTGACTTCATTCATATTCTCAGTTTCCCAAGTTTGCAGAGCTTGGAATATATATTCCATGTTAATTCCATCTACTTGAGAAGGATTGGTTTTATTAGTTGGAGTGTTTTTATCTTTATTAAGACAGAACCTAAAGAATTTCTTCTGGATATAAGATCCTTCTCCTCCACTCTTCTTCAAATCGATTAGCTCATTGGAGAGTTTCTTAACAATCCTATGAAGAGCCTCCATGTCCATGGAATAAAAATTCTTCTTCTCTTCTATGTGTTTGGACAGAGTTGTTTTATTTTTACCTTCGTCTTTGGATGATTATATTCCAAGGTTTCCTTTTAAACCTATCATGTTCTTTTCAACTTTAAGGGCTTCCTCGAAGGCTTCTTCAAGGGTGTATTTTTCATCATTCTTAACAAACATTGTCATGGACAAAGGTAGGCCAGAGGTATAGAATTCGATGGCAACGTATTTAGTAGGTTTGTAGTCTCAAGGGATACGTCTCGGTAGAGTAAGGAAGATTGGTTGTAATCATTCACCAATTCTTTAGAATCCATTTTGACTCTTGACAGTTCTAGTACAAGAGTTGTTGGTGTCTTTTTTTCCCCAAAATTACTAAGGAAGATAGTTTTGAATGTTCTCCAGTCAATGATAGACGATTCCTCTAAAGAGAAGAACCATGTAGAGGCTCTTTTCTCAAATGTGAGTGGGAAAAATCAACAAATGACATCTTTGTGACTAATGCTTTGGAGCCTTACTGAAAGTAAGAATTTCTTAACGTGGTATTCTACAAAATATTTTCTGTCAGGGTCAATTTTTTGTATAAATTTCTCAGGATGTCTAGGCATGGCATTCACAACTCCTGGTACAATGACTACATCAGGAACCAACCAAGGTTGATAGGTAGGGGGGTTTTGATTAGCATTAGCCCCGGCCATGTTTGGAGGTTAGTACAAGATTATCTGAAGAGGGTTTTTTTCAGGTTCACTATCGTGTTCCTCTTCTTCCTCAGAATATTATCTCAATTTGTTCCTTGGTGTGTAAGGTGGGGATTCATTAGGAGAGGGAGGCCTACCCCTAACATAATCAGCTAGTATATAACATTCAAGTTCAAAATTGGAGGTCTCTTCAAAGACTGGTGTGTCTTGGGTTACGAAATATTTGAGGGTTCCGATAGATGGATTTTCTCGATACACGTAAGGATCAGTAAAGAATGGATCTTCACTACGAGGATCTTCCTGGACCTGAGACAATGAATAGTCAATGGGAAATTGTCATGTTTGTCTACTCAGTTATCTAGTTAAGGCGTGGTTTACATGTTCCTGGGATTGCCTCAAAATGGTGTTAACCTCTAAGAAGGGTTAATATGTGGGATTGAGGTGAAGAAAAGGAGGACTCGGGATAAGTGGGGACACGTTGAGTACTAGCCTGAGCTAGTGTATTCATAGCATACAACGAGGGAAGTCTAGCATGCTCAGAATAAGGTGGATGGGAATCTATGGTTAAGGGAGTGCTAACTTACGTAATAGAACAAGAATGGTTTGTATTTATCTTTGCAACCATTCAGTTCCATGGCCCTTCTTCTAGTGCCATTTATGTTGACGGGTCTGAATGGCCTGTCAAGCATAAGAGGGAGAATGCCCAATGGTAGGTCCCAATTATACCCACTCTCATTTTGGATAGAATTTCCAACCATATTTTGGCTTGGTTACCAATCTAACTAATATGCTAACTAAATATGAATCTAAGATCCAAAGGTTCTCAAATTAATTAAAATTCTAAAGAACTACTTCTAAACTAAGATGATTCATTGCAGTCTTAAGATGCACTCCTACTTTACTCTATGCTAACCTATCCTGATCAGAAGTGAACTAAAATGTAAGTACAGTGAAATATGTGTTTTACTTGTATAGAAGTAATTTGTGTAAACAAGTAACATGAAAGATTAACAACATAACCAGTTAGAAACAAATAGTTGATTAACTAACTGCATCACACTGTCATTGTACTCAAAGTGAAAATCATGTCAACTATGAACATATGAAAATTAATTCAGAAGTAATTCATAAGCCAACATTTATACTCTACATAAATAAACATGCATAAATATAATAGTCTCATTCATACACATTAACACCACAATCTCCAAAAATTTCTCTGGTTCAAATTAACTTGCAGTAAAAATACTATTCATCTACATCCAAAAACCAAGAGCTCTTTCCTATGGACAGTCCTCCCTTTTTATAATATGGAGAGATTGTTTACATTTTGTTAATTCAATTATGAGTACTGGGTCATTTTACAAAAATGACTCTTCATATGTCTAATCCGAAAGCAAGATTACAAATGCAGTGAAACGAGGCATCTGGGACAGTTACAAGATTTAATCATCACACGTTGTTCTCATCTTGCATCTGGTTTTGATACTCTTCCCATAGGGAATAATCTTTAATTATGTCCTCTAGTTTGTCGAATTGTCATCTTTTAATGATTAATTCTCCACTGCAAACTTTAGCTGACACCTCTTTTTGTAACTCCTTCATTGTGCTTTTAACAAATTGTTGGATCTTGATGATGAGCCAAGCAGGTCTTAACAAGTGTTCCTCTAGGGATTCTTTTCCAATCTGAGTTAAGCTTTGAATGCTTACTTGGCTAATTTTCTTGCACTCTTCCACCTCAACAATTCTTGTAGTGAAAGGTGTTACCTCATCGATGGAGATCATTAGATGCATTTAAAATTCCTTCATGAGATCGTTTCAACTATTCCATAGCTCCATACATGTGTTAGTTTTTTCTTTTTGGGTAACCTGTACATTCCTCAAGAAGGGTTTCCAAGTATAGAAGAAAACCATATATATGAGTCTTTCTTCAATAGAATACACTGGTAGTGTAGTAGGGGGTGATCTATACATTTCTTTCCAATTAAGAATTTTATCAAGGACCTCATTTGCTTCTTGATATTGTCCTTGAATTTATATTAACCTATCATACAGCCTAATTTGATCATCTCTACCAGCTTGTATGTTACTAAGAAGATTGAGGAATTCTTTCTGCTCTACTTCAAGATTCTCATTTAGCTCTAATGCTTGGGCCTTGATAATCTCCATAGTGAGTGTCGATGTCATGTTCTCTTCCAACACCATTTTGAGATTTTGTATTTCCAATTCCAATTCTTTGTCATGGGTGTGCCATTGAGTCAACATCCTTCTCTTGAAATCATCATTCATCTCATCTCTTTGTGTTTGAAGAGATTTGTTTAGCTATTTTGCGTTGAGAGTATTGGCCACTTTCATGGTTTTCTTGAACTTTGAAGTGAGTTCATCTTTTACATTCTTCAATTTGGTTTCCAAATATGTGATCCTGGTCTTGGCCATGCTTAAGGCGCTAGTCACTTCAAGGATGGATGAGTCATTTAGTATTGTGAAATCATGAAGAGAAGAGGTCACTTGAATGACATTATATTTTGTGTCAGGCCCAGTTTTCCACTCCACTACTCTCTCTACAAATGAACTGGATTTGCTAGCTTCTCCTCTTTTTCTTTTATTTGACCTCTTCTCGATACTCTTCTTCATGTCATCATAATAATTGTCTTTGAAATCCACTACAGTTCCTTCGAAATTCAAATCTTGTGATGGGAGAGAGGAATCCCCCGAAATGGCATTGAGGGGGGTGAAGTCTTGAGGTGGAACATTTACAATTCCCAGATTGGGTGTTGATGGGGTGCTCGGAGTTTCTCTCAATTTCTCTTGTTTCAACAGTGCCTCTGCCTTCCTTTGAGCCTCAGCCTCATCAGTAACTTGTTTAGCCTCTACCTCATCGTCCAACCTCTTAACTTATGCTTCTTCAACTTTCTTCTTTTGTAGGGCAGCATGTTCTTCTTTTAGTTCATTTTCTCTTTTGATTCTTTCCTCTTCGGCTTGCCTTCTTTGATACTCCTCCTCAACTTGGAGTCTCTTTTGTTCTAACTTTTCTTCTTTCATGGCCGTTTCTTGCTCTTTAAAGTTGTTGTTGTCTTGTTCATGTTGTAGAAATCTCTAAAATTGATCAATTGGTACCCTCTCCATTTTCTCTTGTTCATCTTCAAGTTCCTGATTAGCAGCATCACCGGGAAACTTTTGTAGAACCTCTTCATAAGAAAGTATTCCTTTAAACTTGTCTTCTTCAAAATCAACCACATGGATGTTAGAGTGAGTGAGACCAGAATATATGATGCAGTTGACTGCAAGATCAGATGGGTCATGGCCTTTAGGATCTCCTATACATAGGCACATATCTTGTAGGGAATTTTCCTCTTTCCTTGCATGAGGGCCATTGGAAATGGTGTAATTGCCTATGTGTATTGGAAACACATGCTAGATCTTTTTGTTGCTAATCAAAATTAATGAAGTGACCCATGTCCCCATGGTCTGGTAGGAAATTCCCCTCATTATTAAACGAGTTGGGACAAAGTAGGGCAGGAGGTGTACCAGTCAACTATTCCCTTCATCCCAGTCCTAGATTCAAAGGAAATCATGTGTCTTGGGAACTCGAAAATTACAGTGTGCATAGGGGCAAGGAAAATTTTACAAATGTCATAAAAGTATCTTATGTTATTTATACTCCATAAATCAGAGCGGTACACATGTATATGGGG
>JZKD02S0213095.1:315938-328650 GCA_000966675.3 Picea glauca | reverse complement strand
TTTCAGTAAGGCTCCAAAGCATTAGGTACATAGATGTGGTTTGTTGATTGTTCCCACTCACATTTGAGAACATAGCCTCTACATGGTTCTTCTCTTTAGAGGAAGCATGTATCACTGACTAGAGAACATTCAAAACTATCTTCCTTAGGAATTTTGGGGAAAACAAGACACCAACAACTCTTGTCCTAGAACAATCAAGAGTCAAAATGGATTCTAAAGAACTAGTGAATGATTACAACCAACACTTCCTTCCTCTAATGAGACATATCCCTCGAGCCTCCAAACTTGTCGAAGACATTTCCATGAAATTCTATACCTCTAGTCCACCTATGTCCATGGAAATATTTGTTAATAATTTTGAAAAATCCACCCTTGAAGAAGCCTTCCAGGAAGCCCCTAAAGTTGAAAAGAACATGAGAATTTTAAAAGGAAACATTGGAGCAGAATCAACCAAAGATAAAGATAAAAGTAAAACAACTGTGTCCAAACTCATAGAAGAGAAGAAGAATTCTGATTCCATGGATATGGAGGCTCTTCAGAGGATTGTTAAGAAAGTCTCCAACGAGCTAATAAATTTGAAGAGGAGTGGAGGAGAAGGATCTTCTAGCCATAATAAATTCTTTAGGTTTCCCCCTAAGAAAGATTAAAAAACTCCACCAACTAATTAAACCAATCCTTCTCAACCAGATGGAATTAAAATGGAAGATATTGTCCAAGCTATGCAAACTTGGGCAACTAAGAATATGAATGAAGTCAAGGAGGAAGAGGAGGGGAATCATGAACAAAAAGAACAACCTCAGAAGTCCCAAGAAACCGAAGAACAACAACTGAATTCTTTCTGGGATATCGCTTATTGATATGAAGAAGAAGAAACATAGGAAGTACACATGTACCAAAAATGTTGTAACCACAAGAAGTGCCAGAAAGAAGACCTTGGATGACACCCCAAGCATTGCTAATTCTTCTACTTTTTCCATGACCAATACCAAACAAGCATATTCTTCAACCAACACCACTCCCAATCCTTCCAAAATCACACCCTCCAACCATAAAGCATCTGACCAAGCACCCAGACCTAAGGCTCCATCCATTCCCCTAGCCAGGTTGAAATATGATTTCCTACAAGATATAAAGAATACTAAAGCCAACATTTCCCTATTTGAGCTTATGAAGATTCCACAAATTCAAGAAAATTTTATTAAAACTCTTTAAGGGAAAAATTCCACTGGCACTAAATAAATTAATGCTAGGGAAAAAAGGGGAACGACCAAGAATAACTCTTCTAGCAACAACACTCCATCTAAGAGTCAGGTGGCTATGAATGCGTCCCTAAATGGACAGTGGTCCAGATATACTACCCCACCATTCCTCATAACTTTTGAAATCTTCAATAGGAATGTTCATAACTGTGTGGTAGACTCATGAGCTTCGTCTAATGTCATGAATCTCAAAGTCTGTGAAAAGATTAATGTAAAACTTGAACCATCTGACATTCATATTATTCAATTAGATAGAACTCGAGTCAAAGTTATTGGGGAATTAAAAAATGTTTTGATCAGGATGTCTGGTAATCCTAAGGTTCATCAAACCATCGATATAATTGTAATATACATACCCGATAATTATGGCATGCTTTTAAGTCAGGATTTGTTTACTATGCTAAATGGTTATTTCACTATTGACCAGTCTCATCTATGGCTTCCTTACAATGGTAAAATGAATCAGATCAGAACTGAAAAAGAGAGATATATGAAACATGTAGTTACTGACCTGAACGACCCAAATGAACCAATAATGTTTACCAACTCGATTTTTGGTAATTACTCATATGAGATTTTTTTTGGGAATTTCACATCTAAAACATCATCCTTTGTGGAATCTAACACACAATCTTAAATCCTTCATTGCACTCAGATTGTTAATCCCAACTATAATATAATAGATCAAACTGACATTTCATCCAGTGTATAGTCTAACATGATCTTTTAAGATAGATTAAAGGTGTTCATTAACTCTACTAACCCCACTAACCCAAAAAAAATTGAAAAAATGAAATCAACTGTTGAAACAAAGAAAGGGGATCCTGACATGTGGACACTATTTTTTGATGGATCCAAATCTTTAGAATGTATAGGTGTTGGTTGCATACTGGAAAATACGAAAGGGAGGAAAATGTTAATTGCATGCACAAAATATTTCCAATGCACCAATAATATTACTGAATATGAAGCTTTGTTACGAGGATTAAGAAAGAAAGTAGATTTAAAATTTGAGAAAATTAAGGTATTTAATGATTCCGAAATTGTTAGAAGACAGGTAAGAAACACCATCCATTGTCTTTCAATTCATTTGAAACATTATCAGTTAGAGGTATGGGAACTAATCAAGTCTTTTGTTTCATTTAATATTAATTATGTTCCTCATTTGTTGAACTATGATGCTAATTTTCTAGCGATGTTGCATCTAGATTAATACCTTTGGACTGATTGATGCCTGGAACTTTCTCTATTGAAATTTTAGACAAGCCTTCAATCCTAGACAATGTCACTAGATGGAGAGTCTTTGATGATGACCTACAACTTATAAGATTCTTACACCTCAAAGATACTTTCAAAGACTCTATCATAGATGAAGGGAAACATGATCTAATGGTGAATTCAGACACTTATAATCAAGATCAACAGATAAATCCATTGGGTTCAGTCAATATCATCCCCATAAATGTAGTAATATTGGAGAAACTTTATGATCTCCAAGATAAGTTCAAGAAATTCACCAACTGCAAGACCAACAAATAATCAATGCAGTTTGAAGTGATGAACTTGGGAACAAATACCACACCTCAAAACATTAATTTGGGGAAGAACTGATCTCTGGAAGAAAAACAATCCTACATCAAAATTTTCAAGGAATATAGAGACGTCTTTCCCTGTACCTATGAAGACCTCAAGACGCACGACACCAAGATCATACAACACACCATTCCCATGAAGCCTCAAACAAAGCTGTTTCAACAAAAGCTGAGGAAGATGCACCCTAGTCTTGAGTCTCAAGTTGAATAAGAACTAAATAAGTTGTTAGTTGTCGCGATTATATTCCCAGTCATCCACACTCAATGGATTTCTAATTTAGTACCTGTGAGAAAAAATAATGGAGATATTAGGCTTTTTATCGACTTCATAAACTTGAACAGAGAATCATAGAAATATAATTACTCGGTGCCTCCTATGGAACAAATATTGCAAAGTGTATCTAGCTCTGAAATGCTTTCCCCTTTAAATGGATTTTTTTGGCTATAATCAACTCCTAATTACCCATTACGATCAACTAAAGACCGCTTTTATAACTAAATGGGGAACATATGCTTACAAGAAGATTCCATTTGGTCTAATCAATGCTAGAGAAACTTTCCAAAGAGCAATGGACATCGCCTTCAGAGGTCTACTTGGATAATGTGTTGTGGTGTATCTTGATGATGTTACTATATTTTCAAGGGATAAAAAAAGACCACATAACCCATTTGAGGAAAACATTCAATAGGTGCAGAAGATATGGTGTTTCTCTCAATCCTAAAAAATCTATTTTTGCATTTGATGAGGGAAAACTGTTAGGGTTCATAGTCTCCAAGCATGTTATGAAAATCAGACCCGAATTTCCAATATTCCTCCCCCCCACAACAAAAAAATCCACGCAATCCTTCTTGGGGAGAAAAACTTTTGTCAGAAATTTGTCCCTAGATTTGCAGAAACAATAAAACCTATGCAATACATGATAAATAAAAATGTAGAATTCAAATGGGGATCTAAACAGAGAGAATATTTTGATAAAATTAAAGTAGAAAAAGCGCAAGATCCTACACTTTTAAGTCCATATTTTAGTTGAGAGTTTATTCTCTATGCTTTTGCATCAAACATTGCATTTGTTGTGGTTATAACATAGAAGAACTACAAAGGTGATGAATTCCCATGGCTTTTATGAGTTTGGGTTTGCAAGGAGAAGAATTAAACTACCTAGAAGTGGACAAGTAAGCCTATGCTGTATTCAAATATGTAAAGCATGCCGTTCTTTCTCAAATCAAAGACAAAGGTTATTGTCGCTTATCCCGCTGTCAGGCATCTCTTGGTACAAAAGGAACTGGGAGAAAAAAGATCTAATTGGAAAACAACCTTACAAGATTATGATATGGAGATTAAGACTTCCAATATTGTCAAAGGTAAATGATTATCTAAATTGGCTATTGAATCAACGAGTGATGAAATACAATAAGATGCACTGTATAAGGATTAAGAACTATTTGAAAAATAAGTTTGCTACATCCCTATTAACTCTGACCAATGGTATTATGAAATGAAATATTATTTAACACATGGGTCAGCCCTAGACTATTTATATCCTAAGAAGAAGAGATCCCTTAGACTCAAATCAACTCAGTATCAACTAATCCAAGGAATTTTATGTAGAAAAATTTATGATGGTGTTTTTTCTGAGATGCCTTGAGAAAAGGGATGCTGAGAAGGTATTATCTAAACTTCATGATGGATAAGTTGGTGGAAACTTTGGTGGGGAAACCACTTCTCACAAAATCCATAGAGATGGCTATCACTAGCCTACTGTATTCAAAGATTCTCACACATATGTAAGGAAGTGCCAGGAATTCCAAAATTCAGCTGGGAGAGAAAACAAAGATGCATTCCCCCTACAACCTGTAATTATTGAACGACCATTTCAACAATGGGGTCTCGATGTGATCAGGGAAATCAACCCCAACTCTTCCCAACTGCACAAGTTCATCCTAACAACTATTGACTATTTCACTAGATGGAGCGAAGCAATCCTGTTGAAAACCATCAATGAAAATCATGTGACATCGTTCCTTGAATCTCATATTATCACTAGGTTTGGAATTCCCAAATCATTGGTTTTTGATAATTCCAAATACTTTTTTTCTCTAAATTTAACTGAATATTCTCTTGAACGAAACATTAAAGTCAAATATTCAACAAATTACTATCCACATGGAAATGGGCTAGCTGAGTCAACTAATAAAAACCTCATTAAAATCCTCAAGAAGACTATTAATGATCATCAAAGGAATTTGCATCTATCCCTACAGAACACCCTTTGGGATTATAGAGTAACTCCCAAGTCGTCTATAGGTAATTATCCCTTATTTTTAGTCCATGGAAAAGAAGCCACTTTGCCTACCCACACATTTCTACCCTCATTACAACTTGCTTAATCTGTCCAAGACAAGGCTTGCCCAATAATACACGAAAGATTAAATATGATACTAAAAGTGGAGGAAGAGAGGGAAAAAGACAAAATGAACTTAATACACCATCAATAAATAATCTAAAAATGGTTTGAAAAGTTAGCTGTAGGGAACAAATATTTTCAAGAGGGACATCTCATTCTCAAATGGGACAAAGCTAATGAATTGAAAGGAAAACACACAAAATTTCATAAGCTATGGTTAGGACCTTATCTGATTCACCAAAAAATAGGGCCTATAACTTTTATACGTAAAAAATTGGAGGGATATGAGGAGGATCTCCTTGTCAATGGATAAATTCTCAAATGTTACGTCTACTGATCACCTATGGTGATACAACTTTGTACATAGTAGTTTTCCTAGTTTTCCCTTTCCTTTTTCTGAAAGTCTTTACTTCAATCAACCTTCTTCTTTCTTTTATTATATCTTTGCCTTTGTTTGAACTTTCCTCGTTTCTTTTTCATTCTTGAATAACTTGTTGTTCACCATTCCAAACCAATCTTCCTCTTTCACAACAGAGACCCAAGGATGCATGATCGAGTGAACGTGTTTCCCTGTAAATGCCTTTTCATATTTAAGTAATCAAATTACCTTGTGATAAATGTTTATCTGGATGGCTAAGGGTCGTACTCAAAAGATGAAAAGGTTCACCTATGTCAAGAGAAAGCTTCAAACCAATAAAATGAGCATCTATAGGCAGTTCACAATAGTTATCTTCAATCATGTGACCACTCTCATGGATGCCTATGTTTTACTTAGATAAAGAAAAGTCCTTGATTCAAGTGTCTTCTACATAATTCTAGTGATGCTCCCCTTGAATATCCATAAATATAAATTCGTCTATGATCCATGTAAATATAACCACAAGGATATATAATATACCGAGACTAGAATATCAAAGTATCTCCTGCATCACCCCACTTCCTATTCACCCATATTAGAAAAGCAATACATAAATTTCATATCTAAAAGGTGAATGCAAAATATTTAGGAAGTTGAAAGCACTATTAATAGTGTGGGAAGTACAAGTAAACACGTTGAGGCTATGGATTCTCACTGTCAGTATGGCCATGCTTATATGATGCCAAGGCAACTTTGTCGAGGCTATGGATGCTCGCTGGAAGTGAAACAATGTTGGGAAAGATAGATAAGGAAAACACTTCAGTATATAAATGGTCAAGAAGCACTCCTCTATGGTGTCAATTCCCATGTAATCCTAGTGGATATGGAGAAAGAAGAATAAGATCCTATTATTTTTCATGAGAATTATGCGGAAGATCACTTTTATCATGTCATTTTTCTCCCTTGTTCTCAGGCTAGATGATGTGGGGTCCATGATCTGTGCACTGTTAAAAAAATGTTTAAAGATAAAATTGTACACTGTTTTGTTTGAGGTCATTTTCTTTTGATATTAGAGATAACCGGTTCTTCCCAGTAAGTCGCCATTTGTTGTGGCTCACCCCCACAATAACCCATTTTTGGTGAAAATGGGTTCCCCGTGTTCTAATTTTTTTTACATGGAGCTACATTTCTACTTCATTGAAAATGTGTTGGCAAAGAGACATTATTCTACTGCTTGTACAATATATGATCTTGTTCTCTTTTGGAAACCCGTTAGTTGTAGTCAAACAATAGTCCCTTCTGCTACACCAATCAATCCTCCTATTCGACAGTTCACTGTTTCATACACTTGTTGTAGGCACCCGAGACTTGTCTGCTTTACCTGGTTGATGAATCCCTCTCATGCTTATTTCAACCTAAGTTTGGTCGGGGATCGAAAATACTCTCATATTGATTCAATTCCAACATAAATATTTTCGATGGACACATCAGAAAGGGCTCTGTAGGAATCATCTTCGTCGGAATATTTCCCCTCATGCACAATTCATGACTTCGATCCTCACACTCCGATAACCTAGGCATACCAAGTTCCCTTTGTGTCCCACATGGTAGCAAATAGACTGAGAAGGAAAGAACCAACATGTACTTAACACCATCGATCTGATGTGACCAATTTGACCATGACCTTATGATATGGCGTGTTAGGATTGGCCGTCCCTTCTTTTTCGGATCCTTACGCTACTTACTTTTCTTCATATATTTGAAACGAATCACACCCTAGGGTATCGAAGGAATATTCCTATGAGACCATCTCCTTTAGGGTTCCAACGTTCCCTTAACCTAGTGGACTCCAAAACATAAAGTCTAAGGTTGTCACTCAAATCCTTTTAAATTATCTACACTCGGCGTGTAAATCCAAGAAAAAGGAATATTCCCTCGATACCCTACCATCAACGTCTTCTTAAAAACACATACCGTAAATTTCCGACACAACAACTCTGATGGGTCCCACATATCCCCAAACTTTGCTCCCACCACCTCGACACAAGAATCTAGGCAAGAGGGAATATACCTTCGGTACCCCTCCTGTCAGAGCACAAATTGATCCATAAGCTTCCCCATTCCAACATCACGACTGTGAGTGCTGTCTTTTCAAGTATAGGCCACATGACGACTCCGATACACAGATTTGAGCAATATACACTCTTAATTCACATTAATGACAGAGATTGTGGTTGTATTTTGAAACGGTTCTTGTACACAGGTGAGTTATCACACATTTAAGGGGGATTTTATACATATTAATTGGCTATAAACCCTCATTTTACAGCCTATCTTCCTCCATAAGCTCGTCAAACTCCCTTTTTCTTTGATTTGCTAAGTGATACTCTGAGACCATTTTTCTAGCTCAGTTACAGGTATTACATTTTCCTTTTAAATGGTTTGTCTCTTCATGTTGGTCATATTATACTCCCTGGATTATTTCACGTTTTAACTTGGTGATGCAGGACTGAGAATTTTTTTTATCATGGCAAGCCAAAATACCAAGAGACCTAAAGTCTCTATCTATTTCTAGTCAGCCTTTGTGATTGAGATGTCTTCTCGCCAAGCAAAGGTCCTAGTGATGGACACCACCCATCACACAGGCGAAGACCACAGTCCTAGATATGATGAGATAAACAAGATTTTCAACACTGCAAATTTTCCTCAAGAAGACGAGAACATGGAAGTATACCAAAAAATATGAAAAAGTGACATCCATTTGGTTGTTTCTCGGCCAAAACTTTTTCCCTACAATGAGGCAACACAATGGTGTTTCAAACAGTTTGATCCAAACACCACAACTATCATGAGAAGGCATGGGAGGAGAGTAGCATCCCTGAGAGCCGAGGATATCGAGCCAAGGTACCACTTACCCGCTAAAACATGCGCTCTCAATGAGCCGTTCTTGAAAGGTTTCACTCAAAGTAACAAAGGGAAAGCTAAGTTATTGAAACATTGGTGGGTGGATGAGGATGAGACACTTAAACTGGGACAAAAAATTGGTCCCCACCCAAAGACTTAAAGAACCTTATAAATTGTTGGTAGCTATGCTGAGCCGGTTGTATGGTGAATAGAAAAGCACACATTTTCAGACGGATTGGCTGCCTCTAGCCCATACTAGCGTGAAAATTGGACAAGTGTTCAACTGGGATGACATCTTGGATTTCAACATTTGTCTCCACACTAAAAAAATTCCAGGTATGAGGAAGACGTTTTTATACGTCATCCTACTTAATTGATTCCATCTGTTCCTTGGTAGAATTTCTTGACCTCAGGTGGAACTGGGCCCATAACCAACCCCCATATACATGTGTACCGCTCTGATTTATGGAGTATAAATAACATAAGATACTTTTATGACATTTGTAAAATTTTCCTTGCCCCTATGCACACTGTAATTTTCGAGTTCCCAAGACACATGATTTCCTTTGAATCTAGGACTGGGATGAAGGGAATAGTTGACTGGTACACCTCCTGCCCTACTTTGTCCCAACTCGTTTAATAATGAGGGGAATTTCCTACCAGACCATGGGGACATGGGTCACTTCATTAATTTTGATTAGCAACAAAAAGATCTAGCATGTGTTTCCAATACACATAGGCAATTACACCATTTCCAATGGCCCTCATGCAAGGAAAGAGGAAAATTCCCTACAAGATATGTGCCTATGTATAGGAGATCCTAAAGGCCATGACCCATCTGATCTTGCAGTCAACTGCATCATATATTCTGGTCTCACTCACTCTAACATCCATGTGGTTGATTTTGAAGAAGACAAGTTTAAAGGAATACTTTCTTATGAAGAGGTTCTACAAAAGTTTCCCGGTGATGCTGCTAATCAGGAACTTGAAGATGAACAAGAGAAAATGGAGAGGGTACCAATTGATCAATTTTAGAGATTTCTACAACATGAACAAGACAACAACAACTTTAAAGAGCAAGAAACGGCCATGAAAGAAGAAAAGTTAGAACAAAAGAGACTCCAAGTTGAGGAGGAGTATCAAAGAAGGCAAGCCGAAGAGGAAAGAATCAAAAGAGAAAATGAACTAAAAGAAGAACATGCTGCCCTACAAAAGAAGAAAGTTGAAGAAGCATAAGTTAAGAGGTTGGACGATGAGGTAGAGGCTAAACAAGTTACTGATGAGGCTGAGGCTCAAAGGAAGGCAGAGGCACTGTTGAAACAAGAGAAATTGAGAGAAACTCCGAGCACCCCATCAACACCCAATCTGGGAATTGTAAATGTTCCACCTCAAGACTTCACCCCCCTCAATGCCATTTCGGGGGATTCCTCTCTCCCATCACAAGATTTGAATTTCGAAGGAACTGTAGTGGATTTCAGAGACAATTATTATGATGATAGGAAGAAGAGTATCGAGAAGAGGTCAAATAAAAGAAAAAGAGGAGAAGCTAGCAAATCCAGTTCATTTGTAGAGAGAGTAGTGGAGTGGAAAGCTGGGCCTGACACAAAATATAATGTCATTCAAGTGACCTCTTCTCTTCATGATTTCACAATACTAAATGCCTCATCCATCCTTGAAGTGACTAGCGCCTTAAGCATGGCCAAGACCAGGATCACATATTTGGAAACCAAATTGAAGAATGTAAAAGACGAGCTCACTTCAAAGTTCAAGAAAACCATGAAAGTGGCTAATACTCTCAACGCAAAATAGCTAAACAAAGCTCTTCAAACACAAAGAGATGAGATGAATGATGAGTTCAAGAGAAGGATGTTGACTCAATGGCACACCCATGACAAAGAATTGGAATTGGAAATACAAAAGATCAAAATGGTCTTGGAAGAGAACATGACATCGACACTCACTATGGAGATTATCAAGGCCCAAGCATTAGAGCTAAATGAGAATCTTGTAGTAGAGCAAAAAGAATTTCTCAATCTGCTTAGTAACATACAAGCTGGTAGAGATGATCAAATCAGGCTGTATGATAGGTTAATAGAAATTCAAGGACAATATCAAGAAGCAAATGAGGTCCTTGATAAAATTCTTAATTGGAAAGAAATGTATAGATCACCCCCTACTACACTACCAATGTATTCTATTGAAGAAAGACTCATATATATGGTTTTCTTCGATACTTGGAAACCCTTCTTGAGGAATGTACAGGTTACCCAAAAAGCGAAAACTAACACATGTATGGAGCTATGGAATAGTTGAAACGATCGCATGAAGGAATTTTAAATGCATCTAATGATCTCCATCGATGAGGTAACACCTTTCACTACAAGAATTGTTGAGGTGGAAGAGTGCAAGAAAATTAGCCAAGTAAGCATTCAAAGCTTAACTCAGATTGGAAAAGAATCCCTAGAGGAACACTTGTTAAGACCTGCTTGGCTCATCATCAAGATCCAACAATTTGTTAAAAGCACAATGAAGGAGTTACAAAAAGAGGTGTCAGCTAAAGTTTGCAGTGGAGAATTAATCATTAAAAGATGACAATTCGACAAACTAGAGGACATAATTAAAGATTATTCCCTATGGGAAGAGTATCAAAACCAGATGCAAGATGAGAACAACGTGTGATGATTAAATCTTGTAACTGTCCCAGATGCCTCGTTTCACTGCATTTGTAATCTTGCTTTCGGATTAGACATATGAAGAGTCATTTTTGTAAAATGACCCAGTACTCATAATTGAATTAACAAAATGTAAACAATCTCTCCATATTATAAAAAGGGAGGACTGTCCATAGGAAAGAGCTCTTGGTTTTTGGATGTAGATGAATAGTATTTTTACTGCAAGTTAATTTGAACCAGAGAAATTTTTGGAGATTGTGGTGTTAATGTGTATGAATGAGACTATTATATTTATGCATGTTTATTTATGTAGAGTATAAATGTTGGCTTATGAATTACTTCTGAATTAATTTTCATATGTTCATAGTTGACATGATTTTCACTTTGAGTACAATGACAGTGTGATGCAGTTAGTTAATCAACTATTTGTTTCTAACTGGTTATGTTGTTAATCTTTCATGTTACTTGTTTACACAAATTACTTCTATACAAGTAAAACACATATTTCACTGTACTTACATTTTAGTTCACTTCTGATCAGGATAGGTTAGCATAGAGTAAAGTAGGAGTGCATCTTAAGACTGCAATGAATCATCTTAGTTTAGAAGTAGTTCTTTAGAATTTTAATTAATTTGAGAACCTTTGGATCTTAGATTCATATTTAGTTAGCATATTAGTTAGATTGGTAACCAAGCCAAAATATGGTTGGAAATTCTATCCAAAATGAGAGTGGGTATAATTGGGACCTACCATTGGGCATTCTCCCTCTTATGCTTGACAGGCCATTCAGACCCGTCAACATAAATGGCACTAGAAGAAGGGCCATGGAACTGAATGGTTGCAAAGATAAATACAAACCATTCTTGTTCTATTACGTAAGTTAGCACTCCCTTAACCATAGATTCCCATCCACCTTATTCTGAGCATGCTAGACTTCCCTCGTTGTATGCTATGAATACACTAGCTCAGGCTAGTACTCAACGTGTCCCCACTTATCCCGAGTCCTCCTTTTCTTCACCTCAATCCCACATATTAACCCTTCTTAGAGGTTAACACCATTTTGAGGCAATCCCAGGAACATGTAAACCACGCCTTAACTAGATAACTGAGTAGACAAACATGACAATTTCCCATTGACTATTCATTGTCTCAGGTCCAGGAAGATCCTCGTAGTGAAGATCCATTCTTTACTGATCCTTACGTGTATCGAGAAAATCCATCTATCGGAACCCTCAAATATTTCGTAACCCAAGACACACCAGTCTTTGAAGAGACCTCCAATTTTGAACTTGAATGTTATATACTAGCTGATTATGTTAGGGGTAGGCCTCCCTCTCCTAATGAATCCCCACCTTACACACCAAGGAACAAATTGAGATAATATTCTGAGGAAGAAGAGGAACACGATAGTGAACCTGAAAAAAACCCTCTTCAGATAATCTTGTACTAACCTCCAAACATGGCCGGGGCTAATGCTAATCAAAACCCCCCTACCTATCAACCTTGGTTGGTTCCTGATGTA
>JZKD02S0213095.1:273025-285854 GCA_000966675.3 Picea glauca | reverse complement strand
TAAAATTATATTGTTTTGAAATAATAATTTTCTAAAGTATCCTCTCAAAGAGGAAGAAATATGAGTAATAACATCCTCTTACTAAATAATCCGACCCTAATTATTCCTTAGTCCCAGTCCAAGCTTCTAAATATTTTTTACACAATTAAGACAAATTTGGTTCTTAAGTAGAACACATTTAAAAGAAAATGAATCTTATGCATTCACATTTTATGATTCTATAAGAAAACAACAAAACAAATAAATAGTTTGGGAGCATTTTTTTGGGATTGTTACTTTATGATATAAAAAAAATATTTATAAAGTTACTATGTTTAAATGTGATGTAACAAATGTTAGGATATTTAGATAATTATGAGTTATTTAAGATCAATTTGGTCTAATGTGTCGTTAGATAAAAGTGTATTTCTTAGTGTGTTTCTTTATGATGCATTTGTAGTTAGGAAATCTGACGGTCATGATGTGTTCACGGCATAGAGTGATCCGATGGTTCATATTCTCCTCAATTTTAATGACTACATTGATCTATGGATTAACACACAATTGGTCCATGATCTATGTTTAAAGGGAATGAAAGGTCGTTTGTCGATGATTGATTGTGAGAAACTCTCTTGTCAATCTCTGTGTAAAATTTTCTTTTGCATTAATAATTGCTCCAAGTGGCTATGTTGGTTGGGGCCGTGGGTGTTTCCTCATAGGGGTTTTACCACGTGAAAACATCAGTGTGTTGATCTTTGATATAGTTGTATGAGTGGTTATTGAAGGTGTTCATCCTCTATTGGAATACCTGTGTTGACGAACATGGTATAAGAGTGCATTTGAAGACCTGCTCTCATTGTAAATATAGATCATGAAGTCGTGTTGCCTCATCTCTAGTTTCTTCCATTTCCATAATTTTTTGGGCTGAGAGAACTATTCAATTGCGCACAGATCGCTCGTTTCAATCAAGAACATTTTTCGTTTCACTCGAAAAGGTTTTCGTTTTCCCAAGATATAACCATTTCAGTCAAATTCGCAGATATAAATCTTGAATACTCCCTTAAAATTTTTTGCAAAGTTATTATTTTGGTTTTATTTCAGTTTTCAGTTTTTTATTTCTGGGTTGATACTCTTTTTGATCTGTGTATGTTCTTTTCCTCGTGCCCTATGCAATCTCAGAAAACAAAAAATAGATCAGAATGGGTATGCATGCTCTTTCTCATGCGCTTTGTGCGATTTAGGTAAATAAAAAATAGAAGGATAAGTTGCATTTTTTGGGTAAGCTAACCGAGATCTAACCCTTGTTGTCATCGAGATTCAAAATTTTTTATTGCACGAGAAAATATTTTTTTATGAGCACTCTCTCCAAGGTCGTCTTCTTCAACAAAAACAACAACAATCCTCCTTCTAAACAATACAATATGTTTTGCACTAGCTCACTTGGTTAAAAGTTTCTTTCTTAAGTAAGAGGTCTTGAGTTCAATTCTCTTTCTAAACAACACAATATGTTTTGCTCTAACTCACTTGGTTAAAAGTTTATTTATTAAGTAAGAGGTATAGAGTTCAATTCTTTTTTTTGTTACTTTTTTTTTTGAAAAAGTTCATGCATCCATTATAAAGTACATTTCATTTAATTTATAAAAGTGAATCACTATACGTAGCTTTAATATTTTATTTTAAAGTTATTTGTCTTGCATGCAACTTTCTTTTATAAAGTAACTTCATTGTAAAAGTGAGGTTATTAAGAGGGTTATCACCATGTGGATCAAATTCTACCTGCCATGTGGCTCTTTGGTTATCGTTTATGCCTTTGTTCAAAAGGGCATAACTTTCACATCCAAAGTCCGTTTTCAGTGCTATTTTTTTTAAACAACCTATTTTTTCGAGATATTTTTATCTAGACAATCAATTTCATATTTTTATTCATATTTTAATATAGAATCTCACAATGATATTTTTCTTATCAACACCAACTACTTCTAATGGAAATCCCATATGGAGGATTTATTAAGAAGTAAATGACTGTACTGGATTACCTTGGGAAAAGAAAAAGAACCCACTAATGATTACAAGTATGTGAAATGGATTAATAAGAATGACAAAGCCCATGGACTAATCAGGATGCCCATCTCTCCTAATTTAAGGTTTCACTTTCAAGGACTTGATGCCCCCAATAAATCTTGGGAAAATCTTGAAGCCGTGTTTAGTAAACACAATCTTATTCAAGCACACTACATGGAAAATCATATAATGAATTTAAGTCCAAATGATTTTTATTGCATTTGAGCCTATTTATATAAGTTCAAAATACTTAGAATTTTATGTGAAGAGTGTAACATAAAGCTAGAGGATGAGTGTTGCATATATATTATTCTTGCTAAGCTTGGTAGTGCATATTCATTGTTTGTATCTACCTTCTATGCCACTAGAGAATCTCTCGGGACTTCTTTTCAAAAACTCACCCTTGAGTTCTTTTGTGATGCTTTGATTAGAAAACAAGATAAGCTTGTGCAACTTGGAGTGATCAACACTATAGGTACATCCAACAAAGCCTTAGTGGCATAGCAGAAAGATAAATCCAAGAATTCCAAGGAGTAACATCCTCACCACAACAACAAGCAAAACAAGGGTCCCAAACCCACTCAACCAGTTTTCACTCCTAATGGTGAAAAATGAGAAAAATTTGAAAATAAGAATGCTAACAGACATTGCAATTTTTATGGGAAATATGGTCATGATGAGTACAAATGTTTTAAAAAGATGTCAACTTTAGAAGCAATGATGAAGACACACAATTTCAATATTAATTCTTCTTCTTCTTCTTCTTCTTCTCATGGACATGCACTTTTTGCTTCTGGTTTCTCCTTCAATGCAACTTATACTTCTTCTTCTAATGGGTGGCTTATTGATTCTAGATCATCTTATCATATGGCTAAGGATAAAGCCATATTTTCTGCTCTAAATGAATGTAACAAAAAAAAAACATTTGTTGGTGATGATAGATCTTTTAGTGTTGTAGGGTTTGGAACACTTCAGGTAATTAATGGTCATTTTAATGATGTATTGTGTGTTCCAAGTATTTCCTGCAACCTTCTATCAATATATCAAATCACTCGTTTAGGTGAAGGTAAAACCGTAGAGTTTTCATCTCACCAAGTTGTAATCAAGGATCTAAAATATCTTTGAAATGTTCTTGCAACTAGAATTGTTGATGATATTACCAGGTTGTACAAGTTTGACAACATTGGGTCATCAAATTTTCCATAAGTTTTTGTTGCTCATAGTGATGACTTGAACAAACTTTAGCATGAGCAGTCTGGTCATCTAAACTATCACTCATTGCAACAACTATGTAATCAATAGATGGTGACTAGTCTTCCTCTTGTTTCATGCATAGATGGTGTTTGTGTTCTTAACAAACATCATCGAGAAAATTTTGACAAACGTTCCTCTTGACATGCCTCAACCCCTTTGCAGGTTGCTCATAATGACTTGTGTGGTCCACTTTATTCTCCTTCTTTTTTTGGGTGCAAGTATTTCTTGACTTTCATTGATGACTTCTCGAGATGCACTTGGGTTTACTTCTTAAAACTTAAGAGCACAGTTTTTGACAAGTTTTTGGTCTACAAGGCCCTTTTAGAAAAAAAATCTGGACATCAACTTCAAAGGTTAAGAATAGATAATGGAGGTGAATATGTGAACAATAATTTTACAAGTTACTACATTGCACATGCCATCTAAATGCCACACATTATTCCATATATGCCACAAAAAAATGGTGTTGCTGAGAGAAAGAAACACACATTAAAATAAATGGCTAATTGTATGATCCAATCTAAGGGATAAGTCTAAAGTGTTTGGCATAAGCCATTAAATGTGGAAATAACATAGCAAATTTCACTCCCACAAACGCTCTTAAAAATATAACACCGGAAGAAGCATGGAATAAAATTAAGCCAGATGTAAGTCACTTCCGAGTATTTGGCAGTGTAGTATGGGCTCACATTCTCGATGAGAAAAGGAAAGCATTGCAACCTAAAAGTGAGAAGTGTATATTTGTTGGTTATTCTTAAGATGCCAAAGGTTACATACTTCTTCAACCACATTATAATGAAATTATTATTAGAAGATATGTTAAATTTGATGAAAATATCTTGGTTTGCGATCCTAATTCGACATTTGTGCCTTCTTCGGACTGTGAGCCATCTTTGATGTTTGTGCCTTCTTCTGTTCCTATTCTGGTTTCTTCTTCTTTAGATGATGACAATGAGGATGAAAATCCACCTCCTCTTGTTCACCTTCCTCCATATGAGTCCATTGAACATGAAACTGAACCAACACCACGAATTCCTAGATGGATCCATTGAAAATGAGAAGCAACTGGTGATCTTTCCAATGATCCTTCAGATCAACGTGAGACACATTCACAATTATAGCGAGCATCTTCTCTTTTGTCTTAAGTTTCAAAGACTCATGATCCAGATGCATTTGTAGAAGCTTCAGGTCATTCTGATTGGTATACATCAATGAATGAAGAGTATCATTCTTTAATAGAAAACGATACTTCGGATCTTGTACCTCTTCTAAAAGGAAGAAAACTTGTCAGATGTAAATGGGTCTGCAAAACTAAGTATGCATAAGATGAAAGTATTGAAAGACACAAGGCTCGGTTAGTTTCCAAATTATTCTCCTAAGTTGAAGGAATTGACTATAATGAAACCTTTGCCCCTGTAGCCAAAATGAATCCCATCCGCCTTATTCTAGCCCTTGCATCCTCACATAAATGGGAGGTTCATTATATGGATGTCAAATCTACCTTCTTTCATGGGGATTTGCAAGAATAAATATACATGGAACAACCTCTTGGCTATTTTAAGAATGACTCTATACTTGTTTGTCTTCTTAACAAATCTCTTTATGGTCTTAAGCAAGCTCCCCGAGCTTGGTATGCTAAAATGGACAACTTTCTTCTTGACACCAAATTTTCTAGATGTCATTATGATCCCAATGTCTATAACAAGAAAGTAGGAATCCATATCATAATCCTTGTTCTTTATGTTTATGACCTTATCCTCACTAGTAGTGACCCAAATATTTTAAAGCATGTGAAAACTAACCTTAATAAGAATTTGAAATGACAGACTTAGGATTTTTTCACTATTTCCTTGGCCTCCAAGTTTTGCAAACCAAGGAAGGATTTTTTCTTTCCCAATCTAATTATGCTTGTGACCTTCTTTGTTGCTTTCACATGGAAGATTGTAAACCAACACCTTCTCCCTTCCAGTCTAGAGTTAAACTTGCTGCCACCTGTACTTCTCTCGAAGTTGATGCCACTTTGTACTGTAAGATAGTTGCTAGCCTCTTATACTTGAATCATACCTATCCTAAACTTTCCTTTATTGTTGTTCTTGTTGCCTTGTATATGAAAACACCCCATGAAATCCATTGGAAATAAGCTAAAATAATACTTTGGTATGTCCAGGGTACAATTCAGTTCAGGGGGACTCTTTTATTGGTTGGTTTCACTGATTCAGATTGGGCCAGTGACCTTGATGATCAAAATTCTATTGTAAGTTATGTTCTCATCCTTGGTTCAACACTTTCCACTTTTGAGATCTAGACACAAACATGCAAGCGTTTAGATAGGTATGTGAATTGTTATGCATCAACTTCCACTTGGTAACTGGTTTGCATGCATGCAACAAACCAAACTCCACTGTACTCATGTAGCTACGATGCATGTAAGCCTGGACAGGGGTGTCAGTCGCTTGGTTATTGTGTCAATAAGACTGACTCGCTTATATCATTTTATGGGGCTACATTTGTAGGTCATGCCAGATTCATATGGCCGCGAGATAGGCTAACACTAACATGCAAGATAAATTCACACAAGTGCTCCCCTCAATCATCTATGAAAAATAAATCAGACATCTCCCCATATCGATGGCAATGGATTTCATTATCTGTTTGGTGGAATTTGTGGAAGGTGAAGATGTGGCGAAATCTTAGACATAGAGTCTGGAATTAAGCAATAAATATGTCCATGGCCAGATAAACCAAATGGAGGGAAGGGACTATTAATGAAATGGTTTCATAGTGTGTAGTATGCGTTGAATATAATGGAAGTAAAACTTAAACCCAAAGCACACTTGTGATACTATATTACAGTATGCTATGAATGAAATTGACAACAATTTCTGGACAATTAAAAGGTATATCAAGCAATGCATGTTTAAAATGTATATTAGGCGGTGCATGTTGTCTGACAATGCTTCATGTACATGCCAAGTCTGAGACAAGGAACCAAGAGTATGCATCGATGTCTCCCTCTCCACCTCCATATTCATAGGTCTCAACATGCAGAATATCCCTAGAAAAGAAAGCTCCTTTTGAGTAGTTCATTGTTCAACGTCCTCAAGCCTAGCCTGCACAATTTGCTGCATTTCCTTTATGTGCATGCAATGGAGAATATTTGTACAGATTCAAGTTAATAGGGCCATATTTTACAAAGAGTAAGATTAACAAGTTTATTGATTGGTCTGTGAAAGAACTACAATATTAAGGCCTCAAGGTAAGATTAGGTTGGTCAATTTCATTCCAGACCCGCTCTCATTTGGACCTAGTTCCATCAGAAGATACAGTAGAATCAGATCCAAGTGCGGATTGAGATACACACCTTCATTGATCTAAAAAGGATCCAGAGAAGACTAAGGACAACTCAAAAATCGTAGAAGAAACTCATGAAGCTCATAATGATCTTAGCAGACAGAGAAAGGGAAAAAAATCCAAAGTCCTCAAAACTTAGTGAAAATGACATCATCGTGAAGAGTGCTTCGCAAGATTTCCAACGGTGCAAATGACTCGTCCAACGGATTTACAGATCGAAAGATATTCACAGTCAAATTTTGGTCAACCTAGCCCAATTAGCAGGGGGATGAGTCATCATCCATACTATTGACATCAAAATCAGTACAGATGACGTCAACCTCCATACAACATACGTGGCACACAAAAGAGGAGACATGTGTCATGCTGATGTCATCATGGTGATGTGGCAAAACCAGAGGCTACCACGTGTCACCCATTTTTTGCATTTTCGGTTTATTCCATGGACCAGTAAAAAAGTGCCACATGGCAGTTTGTACGGTGATGTGGCAAGTTGTACACTGACATGGAAGGTGATGGTACAATTAGTTGACCTTGCCTAATGATTGGATTCCACGTGGCAGTGGGAAAATGCCCAATAATAGCCCGAGAATGAAATTTCAAAAAACATATATTGGTGGGTCCACTAAATCCGATGGGACCCCGCCAAATCTGGCACTCAATGGACTATATATATATATTGCAATGGATACCCAAAAGGGGAGGCCCTTGGGCTCAACTTTGGAACCTCCCCCTTTATCAATGCCTTAATATATGCTCCGCTAACCAAATGGCAAAAGACCTCCGTTGTTTACAAAGATTGAGAATATTACTTATAAGTTACATCTACCCAGTGCTGGAAGGAGGCGTGTGAGGGTACAGATTGACATGTTTTTTGAGACATTTTTCTCAACATTTATTGTAGGTTGTAGGGCATGGAAATCGAGACAGAGTTTCTCTTGGGTCTAGGAGTGCCAGAGTCGGATCGAAGCGTGGATACAATCATTTTTGGGTAATTCGATGCCACGAATTCAATGGTGCTGTCTTTTTTCTGACCTGAGCAAAACTTTTGTAGCTTGATTTTAGAATGAGGTATACTTATGTATTTTACCAAATTCTTTTGCTACGTTAATAAAAAGGCCTATCCATTTGAGAGCAGGACCTGAAGATGTAGTCTACCAGGGATGAACTCCATTATCAAGTTTTTGTGTTCAGATTTGATGCTTATGTCTCTTCATTATTGAGATTTTCCTTCTTTAATGGTGCACTTTAATTTATGCTCATTTAATGCAATTCTTTATAAGTCACTTCGATGAAAAGATCCTGGATCATGTTGGTATCAGAGCAATCATCTTTGACTTGAATTGTTGAGTGTGAATTCTTACTAGGTCCAAGCATAAGTAGTGTGAAGGAACTCTTAAGACTTTCAATCCCGAAGTTGGTTGTGCATCCTGAAGGAAGAAAATGGTAGAAGATGACAAGCGTGATGAACAGGAGAAAAAATTCCATATGGTCTTTTATTGCATGTCAGAAATGGTTGAGAGAATGTATGGAGACTATGAGAAGAGGATGAAGAAGAAAGTGAAGACAAAGGAAACACATGCTGATGATGATGCTTCATTAAATCAAGGAGTTGGAGGAGAACCTCTTGAGCCTCCATCTTCGCCATCAAGTTCTTCTTCCTCTGAGCATTCTAATCATTCTCATCATTATATCCATAAATCCTCTTTTAAGAAACCATTATTAAATCTTGATGTAAAATTTTCTTTACCTATGTTTGATGGAGATGCTAATCATGAAAATCTAGATAATTGGATCCAATACGTTGAAGTATATTGCTGTGTTCAACATATTGATGAAGAGGAAGTTAAAGTGCAACTGGCTTCTCTTCGGCTGGAAGGAACCACTCTCGTATGGTGGGATAGAAAACTTTAGGACATAAGTAAGTGTGGTAATCCTCTTTCCTCATGGTCAGAATTTAAATCAGCGATAAGGAAGCAATTTTATCCAATGGGTTATTTACAAAAAACAATGATGGAATGGAAAACTTTAAGACAAAGTAAAGGTCAAACTGGACAAAGTTCCACAGAATAATTTAGGACGAAATCTCTTGCGTTAAACATTCCTTTGGATTCTTATGAAAATTTAATGAAGTATATTGGCACACTTCACAGTTATATTCGTCATAATTTTCTCTTGTTTAACCCCACCAGTCTTGACGAAGTTTGTGTGCAAGCCACTCACCTTGAGAACAGAGGAAAGCATGTTCAAGAAGATCCCACAAAGAAACCTTCCAATCTCCCACATAATCCATTTAAGAATTTTAAAAGTAAGGACAAGAAGATTGCCACCGTGAAGAGAAAAGGAGGAAAGCCATCTTGCACTCATTGCAAGAAAAGTGGTCATGATGATGAAAATTGTTGGAAACTACATCCAGAGAAGAGACCGAAATAGTTCGGTGGAAAGGGAAGACAAAAATGGTTGCTATAGTGCAACAAGATCTTGGTTCCGATTCAGGGGACGAAGGAAAGATCACAATGGTTGGAGTACAAGGTAAATATTCCCTTCATGCTAGTTCAAATTCCAATAATGAATCTCATGATGATGAACGAAAGAGGAATGAATTATTTCACATAAGAGTTGTATCTAAACACACTAAGATAGATACATTGTTTGATCCGAGTTCACAAGTAAACTTGATATCTGAAGCACTTGTCAAAAATATGGGTCTTGAAACGAAACCGCATCCAAAGACTTATCCTCTTGGTTGGGTATGTGATAAAGAAAAACTTAATGTCACCAAACAATGTAGGGTCAGATTTTCTATTGCTTCAAAGTTGATTGATGAAGTAGATTTGGATGTTGTATCACTTGAAATATGTGGCATAGTATTGTGGAGTCCTTATCTTTATGATAGAAAAGCAATCTTCTTTCATCATGAGAAAAAATACCACCTTACTAAGGGGGGAGTGGAATATATTGTTAGAGATCACAACATGAGGGTAAACAAACCACTTGTTAGTGAAAGACAAATGAAGAGATCCATAAACACTAATAAGAGATATGTACTCATGGTCGTAAGGGACAAAGATGTCAGAACATCCGATGCTTTAAAAGGATGTAATCCTTATCATAAGAAATAATTAATTGATATTGTTTCTAAGTATGATAATATTTTCCAGGAACCAGATGGATTACCTCCTAAGAGGGAAATCCAACATGAAATACATCTTCAGTAGGATTCTCCTCTTCCTAATTTGGGCATGTACAAGATGTTAGTTTTGGATATGACAGAGATCAAGAAGCAGGTGCAGGGCTTATTGGATCAAGGGGTCATCATGCCCATCTCATCTCCTTGTGGTTCTCCGATCATGATGGTGCCAAATAAAGATGGCACATGGTGAATGTGTGTCGATTACCAGGTCTTAAATAAAATCATAGTGAAAAATCGATACCGTCTTCCTCTTATAGATTATTTACTTGATTAGTTAAAGAATGTTGTTTATTTCACTAAGTTGGATTTGCGCAGTGAAACCATTAGATCAGGGTTTCATAATAGGATGGATGGAATACTTCCTTTAAAACCAAACAAGGATTGTTTGAGTGGTTAGTTATGCCGTTTGGGCTCCGTAATTCTCCAACAACTTTCATGCGTGTGATGAATGATGTATTCAGGCCTTTTCTAGGTGATTTTGTGATTGTATATTTAGATTACATTCTTATTTTTAGCGGGACTTGGGATGAACATGTGAGGCATGTAAAGAAAGTATTGGATACTTTGCAATGGGAAAATTTGTATGTAAAATTTTCCAAATGTGAATTTGCTAAGACTGCACTTATGTACTTAGGTCATATAGTAGGAGGAGGACAATAAAAAATTGATCCTTCCAAGATTGATGTAATTTTAAATTGGCTTGAGCCCAAAAATGTAACCGAGATACATAGATTCTTAGGTGAAATCCAGTATTGGAGGAGATTCATTTCAAACTTCTCCTTCATAGAAGCTCCTTTGCATTCCTTAACCACTGTGAAGAACACTTTTCAGTGGGGAGGAAAGCAAAAAAGATCTTTCGACACTTTGAAGGAAAAGATCAGTACCACACTAATACTAGCACTGTCGAATCTTCAACAACCCTTTGAGATTGAGACAGATCCAAACATATATGCATATAGGCATACATTAGATGATATACCTCACAAATGGTATTAGATTGAAGAAGCATCGAGGTTTACAAGAACCCAGATCCCGATTTGTGAGATATCTTCAGTTTAATTTCTGCATTTTTTTTTATAATTTGTGTTTTTATTCTTTATAATTTTTGTTTTATCATTTTGTTTGCAGATTGAAGGATAGAGGCACAAATTTATTATATTTTTTTCTTTTTATGTTTTCATAAAATAAAGAACTTTTAAAAATTCAATGCAAAACTTATTAAAAAAAAAATATTGTGAGCAAATGGAACAAACTTATGAAAAATTGTAGACGAAAAATATATTAAGAAATTTTTTCATCATCAACAATTAAAATTCTTCCTGAAATCAATTTAGTCATCCTACTTTCTGATCCTCGCGATCGAACGAAGCGCAAAGAAGAGCATACTTATTCTAGCAAGAATTAAAAACTTGAAAATAAAACCCTACCTACACTATGCTAATTCGAAATGAGAGAGTAGTTATGTGTAATCAAACAACCAATGTAGCCATGCACGTAACAGTAATAAAAATATGTTGTCTTTCAATTTAACAATCGACAGTCGAGAATATGTATGGGCATGCGAAATTAGCTGTTGAAGTTCTAAATTAACAAAATAAAAAGGAAAACTAAGTGGAACTAACCTAGTACTTTCTTGAAACCAACATTCGATCAGGCTTTCATAGGCGTAATTTGTCTTACTCAGATCATGTTGTAGCTTCTCGCTGTCCTCCTCAATCTCCTGCTTTCCTAATTGTTCTTTATTAAATATGCAGGATTCTTCGTATGTTGATTCTTTGTTTGCCTCTGGAGGAGTAATTAAGCTTCCAGCTACTGTCAAGATCTCCTCTTCTAGAGAAGAGGAGATCCCGAATTTTGCTAGGACATGAGTGAGTTGTTCCAAGCTTAAACTCATTGTTAAACCATGTTAAAAAAAGGATTCTTATAGCACCCAAAACCGAAAAAAAAAATAAAAATTGAATAAAAGCACTCTTACTGAAATGGAAAATAATTACTCTTCACAGTTGCGGAAATTAAATCGTTCCTGATAGTTGGTAGGGACAGTGAGGAATCTACACTGAAGCAACTCTATGACCCTTAGAACCAACACATGTAGATCACGCTTGTAGAATTTAAATTTACACTACCCTACATGTCGTTACCCATATGTGACCTCAGAGTTAGGAGCATGTCTAATCACACTTGCATGAAAAAGAAATTTAAACTACCACACTTGTCGGAATTGAAATTTACACTACCCTACATGTCCTTACCCATATGTTACCTCAGAGTTAGGAGCATGTCTAATCACACTTGCATGAAAAATAAATTTAAACTATCACACTTGTAGGAATTGAAATTTACACTGCGCTACATGTCCTTACCCATATGTCACCTCAGAGTTAGGAGCATGTCTAATTACAGTTGCATGAAAAATAAATCTAAACTCTAATCCATCGTGCTTCCCCGGCAACAGCGCCAAAATGTTGGGCTCTAAAGATGTCCTAAAAACAACCTCTATGCATCAACCAAAGGTAGGCGCTGGCATGAGCGTTTTAGTTGTCGCCTACGTAGGTTCTTACCTTCCATTTTCAATACCCAGCCTCTAGAGATGAAACACCTATAAAGGAACAACAATCGTAAAGGGAATGACAGTTGTTCTATTCAAAGGAACAACACGACTTGCAAAAGGAACAACAATCATAACAAAATGAACAACAGTCATTACATTGGGCCAAACTAATGTTGAATTAATTGCATTGTAGTATTTACCCAACTATCTAATTTTTCAACCTCGGGTTCGTAAATTGACGAAGCACATGCAAAGTATATGCAAGATTGAAGCGGGACTAATCTAATCTAATTTTTAAGCTACAAATGAAATCGAATCATTAATATAACACATGACTTGGAATTGAATTAATCTAGTTGCGTAAATGAAATTAATCTAGGAATGAGAAATTGCGTGAAGGAATTAATCTAGAAATGGAGAACTACATGAAGGAAAAGCAA
>JZKD02S0213095.1:242290-255805 GCA_000966675.3 Picea glauca | reverse complement strand
GTAAGCAGATTTCAGTCATTTGTGATTAATGAAATAAAGTCTTATTTCCGCTGCATCTCTGTGTTTATGTGTATTTCTGCATTTCATTGTGTTCCTACATAAATCCGGATCATAATTAAAATTGAACTAGAAACTTTTCTTTTTAGAAATTTACACCAAGAATAGACTAGGAATAAAGATTTGGAATAGGTTGTGAGGTTAACTCTCCAAATCATTAAAGACAAACCCAAAATCTTGTGATTGGGAGACCAAATCTAATTTTCGTATAAGCATAGTTGGGACCCCCCTCTCAAACATGGGTTAACCATGAGGTCACGTGTGGGATATAAACATATATTATCCCTCTGAGTCTTAACCAATCACAGTGGAACGATCTTATATTGGGGGTTCTTCATGAGAATCAACTGTTTTCATTTGGTCTTAGAGATTCATGAATCCCAAATTCGTTTTGGGTCCTGAGGAGTTTACAGGTCCATTTGTCCTCAGTTATCTTGAAAAATTTTGGACTTGATATCCTTCCCTTACGTTGAGACCCAATTGTTGACTGTACCCACTTAGAGGTTGACTATGAGTTGGTAACCTTAGTGGCCATAATATTAAGGGTATATACACAAGGTGATGATGCATCAACCTGTGTCATTTCCTTATCATTTTGGAAAGGCCTTAAATATGTTGGTCTTAATAAGTCTCCTACCATGTTAAAATCATTTGATGGACAAGGTTTTAGACCTCATGGGCTGTTAGAATCATTAGCCATTCAATTGGGGGGAAAAACTGTTTCTGTCGATGTGGAATTAGTCGACACTCCTTTAGATTATAACTTATTGCTCAGAAGAAGTTGGTTTATGCTATGATTGTTGTGGCCTCCTTGGTTTTTCAATGTGTTCAGTTTCCTCATCAAGAAAAAATAGTTACCATCAATCAGTTAGATTATTGTACACCTGATGCTCGCAATCAGACAACCAACAATATTCCGTTTTTTGGGGACTCAAAGATTACTTATGAGAGTGTAGGGGTAGGTCTGTTGAAATATTATTTGCTCATGGGAACTTTCCCCATACCCGTTCCTCAGATTTCAGAACATATTTTTACAATAAATATGATTTTGACCATGGGACATCAATCCCTCGAATGATATGATCCTTGGATTGTACCTAGTCCTTTACAATTCGATACACTAGGTAACACTATGCCACTTAGTCCCACTGAGGCCGAATATAAATTCATTCAATCCACCTCTCCTTCAACCGACGACCAACATCTATTGACATCTAATTATTATTCATTACCATCCTGGTTAGATTCCTTATCCTCGACCTTTGATTACATCCTACATATTTTTCCATCCGATGAATCCATTATCGAAATGCTTAATATCGAAGAGTCCCCATGGGATGATAACCACAATCACTCATTGTTTCTTCCCAATTTAGATGAATTCGAGAAATATGTTTCATCTATATTTCCAATTGATATTGTCAACAATCCCCAATCTATGATACTCACTCAGGATACAATCTCTGAGGGAAATTTGGGAAACATATCATAAACCATCAATGTTGACATATACGAAAAATAAGGTGTCCTAGAAAACATACAACTAAGTGTTGGCCCTTGACCAATTTTTGGACTTCGACAGGCTGGTCAAAGGAGGAGTGCAATTCGAAGAAGAGATCATGGGACATTGGCCCCTTTTTAGGGTAGTTTTGGGATTAGGGTTTATGTAACAGGTATGGGATGTCAGCGCATGGGTTTACCCATGTTTAGGCCCATTTTGTAATGTATAAATAGATAGCTAGGAGATGTAATACGGGGGTGTGTGATAGAGTATACCTAGTAGAATTGGCTTATTTTGGATCTAGAGGCTTTGTGCATACTATGTGTTAAGACTTGCAGACCTAAGTGCAAGTGATTGTAAGAAGATTGTGTGAAGATTGTGTATGAAGACTTTGTGCTGTGACCTAACTCGAGGAAGGAGGATCTGGCGAGGTGCACGCAGATCTCCTGTCCTATGTAGAGTGGGGTTTTTGGGCTCTGTTCTTTTAGAATATTGACATAAGATAATAAAGAAGAGACGAGTTGGTGGACATAGCCCCACGCTGGGGTGAACCACGTATATCCTATGTTATGGTTACTTTGTGCATTATGGTTGTTATATTGTTCATATGATTTAATCTTAGTGCAGTAATGCATGTTTAGATGAATCTGGTATGATAGATTAAGTGCTTAGTGATGTGAATAAACGTTAGATCTGATCTCTTCCCATATGCTAAGTGCTTAGATGTGTTAGATCTGGTTGAATACTACGGTGTTCTATAATTAGGTCTTGAATTTGCGGTGTGAATAAGGGTTAAATACTGATGAATGCTAACTACTAAGTTCTTTTTTAGAGTGGTGTAATCAAAGATCTGTGTCCCAACTAGGTTGCAGACATTTGAGTCCTGCATCCACCCCTACCTCTACCTCGAGTGAGACTTTATTTTATTTGCAGGTGTTGTCGAAAGGGATGGTATTTAGGGTTTTGTTGGTGCATTATTGAAGCGTTGAACCCTAGGTTTTCCCCTGTGCCAACAAATGGTTCCGGTTTCGAGAAATGAAACTGTGATTGCTGGGAACTGAAGAAAAGAAAACTATGTGTGTAGATCTAATACTTTAGTGTGCAATATTCTAATTGAATTGCGAAGCTTTGTGCTAAGAAAAGAAGTCCGATATGAAGAAAATAAGTAAGATCTTGAAGCTTTGTGCTCTGAGAAAGGTAATATAAGTGAAAAATTTTGTTTCGAAAGAATGAATCTAGGTATGTTTGATAAATTTTGTCCTAGTCTGAAAACTAGGGTACAACTAGAAGAAAAAAGATTTGATATGAGTAGATATGATAGAACTAGTGAAAGATATGTTATTCCTATACATAGAAAGAATGTTTGGACTAACAAATAGATGCGGGATCCTAGAAAGAATTTTTGCAGGTCAGTTACTGTGATCCCAGTGCGCAGTACAGGAAAGGTTGGGGATTGTTTAAAAGAAAGAGAGGATTAACTCTTTGCTATATTTGCATAAGACCGAGACATCTTGCTAAGGAATTCCCTGGTAGAGATCCTAGTTGTCTTTGCTATAAAGCTATGGACCATGAAGTTTTGGATTTCCCTAGAATGATTGCAAAAGTTGAAAAGATGAATATGAGACAAGAAAATTACGAGACAAGCCAAGAAACTAAGGATATGATAGAACCCCAGAAAGAATCAAAGACTGCATTACTACAGATGAAAGAAACCCTGAATGATCACATAGATATCAACTTATCATAGGTCTTAAAAGAGAAAGAGTACATAGAAACAAGAATAGGAGACTTCGATATAGATTGTGTCCTGGATGAGGAAACACATGTGAATATCATGACAGAAAGAAATTGGGAAATTTTGGGAAAGCCTGCTATGGTTCCTTCATTAGGAGGAATATGATTATTTAGAGGAAAGATGAAAACCCTATGTGGAAGAATTACTCAAACATATATGAGTGCTCATGGAACTTCGACATAAGAAGAATTTGAGATCGTTAAGTTTGTTAAGAACAATGCCCCATTTGCTATCTTGCCAGAAAAAACCTGGATTGAGAAAGATATACGAAGGAAACAAGAAGAGGAGGATCTAAAACAAAAAAAGAAAGAACCAAGAAATTTCATGGCTAGGAGAATAACACACTTACTGGAAGAACAAGAGACTTAGTCAAAGCTACTAAGGACCAAAGATATGGACGTCAAAGTTGAAAGGACACAGGAATATTGGAGACACCTATCTGTACAAGAGAGTAGAGCACCTACCCCAAAAAGAGAAGAAGTATTACCCTTGAACCCTATGAAAGACCCTCCATAGTGAAAAGTTATCATCCCAAGAGGAGATAAGAAAAATAATGGAAAGAGGAAACCAATGATTCAGATCATAGGAAAGAAGGCCAGAAAGATCAGTAGGAAGAGAGCAAAGTCAGAAAAATTGCAAGAAGTTCCAGGGAAGACTTCGCAAAAGGAAAGTTTCCAGAACTTGAACTTCACCAAAATATCAATACAACATAGATTGGCACTTCGCCATGGCAAAGAAATATGACCGTTGGAGGTGTCCTGACCGTTAGAACGATGCTCTAGAATGGCTAGAAACACATTTATTTCTGGAACGTTCACCCTTGGACCATTGGGACCGTGCCATAACGGATGGAATAACATTTATTGAGGCATTCATGCCCATTGATAGAGTCCATTACGACGTTTTCTATTTATCCCATCGAGCATTGCATCAAGAAAATTTTTTCCAATTGTGATTATCCGAGCCCATAGAGAGCTAGTTGCTTTTTCACAGTGATCATTAAGACCTCGCCATCCATTCTGTTGCATTGAGTACTGTTCACCATCCTGAGATATCAGGTCTTGAGTGTGCATGTCGGACGGAATTAGTGCAGTAGAAAAATCCATCGAAGAGATTCTATTAGACCTCATGGCCGAGAAGGTGATGTCTGCAAGCATTCAAGCCTCATCGATGAGAGGAGTGCAAGCCTCCTCGTTGACTACTCATGGATCTGAACCATCCTGAGCTACGACCGAGAAAAGAACCAAGAATCATGATGACTTGGAGAATGTGAAGCTAACCCCATCCATCCTTCCTGACTACATCCCACCTTTGGTCGGTGTGGTGAGTCGTGACAGTGTCCCAAGGGACTTTGACTACACAATCATCACTGCATACCTCCTGAAGGGAATACAAGCAGTCAGACCACATTTGGAGAGGATTCCAACCTTGAAGATCAATCACTATAACCTAAGAGACCACGAGAGCTATGGCATGCTTGCACCTCACAAATATTTGACCAAGACTAAGGGGAAGAAGTCAAAGATCATCCCCTAATCATGGACTATGGACATCGCGAGGTCCACTATCTTGAACGTGATGAAGATACCACACTTCGGAAGACATCATGAGGTTAACATGTGTGTTAATCTCCTACTTTCGCGCTTCCACTGTGGTTATCTGTGGTTGGACAGGCGTATCACTGTTGATCCAACACTTATCCATAGGATCAATGGATTAAGCATGAAAGGACAAGACCCACAAGAATTTTATCCAGGGAAGGCTGTAGATCACGCTCTGGCATATAATATTAAAGACACTTATGGCGATGTCGAGAAGGGGAAGCGAGGCTACAAGGTAGTCTCCATCCAGAATGGTGTAGTGTGCCTAGCCTTCCAGTTGATCATGGGTAAGCTAGTAAGGAAGAATAGACCCAGGCAGGTCACGGGGTTCGTTGTTGACCTCGCAGGAAAATGCGTGGAAGGATTACAAATGAACTGGGTGAGTTACCTCATCAACCAGTTAGAACAGGACTGTCACGAAGCTTAGGATCACGGCTATGAGTTCCACTTTAGCTGGATGCTGATCCTCATCACATTCATTGCTTGGGAGATTCCAGAAGGAGAAACCTTCCCTGACCTTGAACCGTTTGAGCCACTAGATGCGAAGTTCACCATGCTCTAGTATTTGAGAGATATGGGGAAACAATGGCATCCAAATGCGGTGTTCCATACCTACTACCTATAGTTAATGAGGGCTATTGAGTCTTTCCCTCGTATGACGCCGAACACCCTAGATAGGTTCAAACCAGTTGTGAAGTTCCGCATAGATAGACATTTTGTATATATCACTGTGTGCAGAGATGAACATAAAGAAGATATTAAGTCCTATTAGAAGCTCACTAAGGAGGACATGGAGAAAATCACCAAGGAGTGGCCTGAAGAAATCCTAGTTCCAGTTAACCACACAGAACTATCTAACCCCGACCTCATTGGAAGTCTGGTGGTTACTCACGAAGAGTATGATGCACTTAGCAGTAGCAGGAAGAAAAACAAGGAATATGTACAGGAAATGCGCAACACATCAGAGGAGACTGCATCAGATTCACCTAATGGAGGAGGAGATGACGAAGTGGACAAAGAAGAGAAATAAGGGGAAGAAGACAAGCAGAAGCAGGGAAAAGTAACACCACCTAGGAACCCCATTGAAGAGGTAGATACGTTCAAGAAAAGAAAGGTTTCCCCAATGAAACCTACATCGCAGAAGAAGTCCAAAGCTAGTAAGCCGAAGATACAGACTGTTCTCATGGTCGATGACTTCGAATTCATTATCATAGCTGTATAATATGCCTTGGAAGATATTTTGTAGAGAAATGAAGCAAAACAAGAAACCATGTATGAAAGAATTGAAGTAGAACTGAGAGGGGTACATGTTGTGGTGGGAAATCCCCCTACGGACTAGCATTTAGGGTTATATTATGCATGCAGATAAGACCGAAAGAATCCTACTTTCTACCTTTGTCCCAGACCTAATCCCCATTTCTTTCATTCAAACACATGGTTAAATGAACATACCTTGTTCCGAATGTTCGATGCTGATCCTTCTGCACGCTTGATCGCTTGTTAGCAGCTATCCTCCCAAGGCTGACCTGCGTACAAAACAAGCAACAAACTCTACATGCATTTGTTCTACTGATTAATGGG
Organism: Picea glauca; assembly: GCA_000966675.3. NCBI lineage: Eukaryota > Viridiplantae > Streptophyta > Pinopsida > Pinales > Pinaceae > Picea > Picea glauca. The sequence goes on along the minus strand of JZKD02S0213095.1, from coordinate 249,270 downwards.
TCAGACTTTCAAAAATATATTCACTAAACTATGAAGAAATCATATAGTGGGATGGGAAAAGCATTTCTTTATTATTAACTTTAATGAATCAACTTACAATGTCGAGACTGGCCATTGCTTAGTGAATCCTGATCCTGGGCTCCTCTTCAAATGTCCTCCAACTTCTTTGCTTTGTATCTCTCTTTGCACAAGGATGGCTAAAGGGTTGGGACAATGGGAATGTGCAATTGGGTAGAGTTTCTTTACTCTTATTCTCCTCTTCCAAATGGGAACCCTAACCCTTCTTTTATAGGCTAGAAGAAGCTAGGTATTTGGACGAACCCTCGACCATGCAAGGCTGGGAGTTTCAGTTAACTCACCCAAAACTGTGTGTTCTGTTGGCAACTTTCATTTTTTCGTGCTTTTGTAGGTCCACGTGGGCTGTTTTAGGTCAGCTAGTGTGTACACATGTGCAATAATGGAGTAGGGCACATGGGCCCTTATAAAAGAGGTTTTTTAAAGAGTTGTTCAATAGTTCTTTAGCAAAGAAGGGATCTGAGATGGCCTGATGCCAGGTAAGCATGTATGGTGCAAATTAGGGTTATAACGGATGCCCCCTAATGTCTGAGGTTAGAAGAGCATCTAATGGCTGAAATACATTACAATCTTTACTGATGTGCTGAACAAGTGAGCCCAGGGACCAGAAATCGGGAGGTGCCGTCTGCAAAATAACAAATGTCTCACCGAGGTGGGCATACCCATGCTCGGGATAAAATAGAATCATGGCTACCAATCAAATACACTGTAGATCCATGTCAAATAACTATATAAAGTGTAGCCATGAACAATACACATCAGAGCTACATCTCGAAATCAAAAAGATACACATATAGAGTATCCATCGTCTAGAAGATGATACGGCCTGATGGTTGGAGATGAGATCTTCAGAGCTCGAGCAACAACTTCAAAATGTTCAAAACTCAAGGTAGGAGTGTAATATGAGTGTACGACTTCACTACCCAAAGGTCTTCGATGGCTCGTCGATCATGGACTAGATAATCTTGATGATTAGACTGAAGGCTTCATTGATTTCTAACAAGGACTTGATTGGACATTCAGGATGGCCGGGTATGAGGGCAAGAGGCAAATTGCAGAGGGGCCGACTCAGGCTTGGTATAAAATTCCCTTGGACAACAACACAACAAATGATGAGACTTAGGCAGCATGGCATTAATCATAAGTTTACAAAGCAGGAGGCAATGCAAACTCTCCATATGTTTGGAAGAATAACCAAACGGAGGAGGACACAATTCTATGTAGCTAGAAGAACTTCCTAAGGTCGTATTACATCCCGTAGTTTGACGAACAAACAGACAAATGTGCTTTATCCAAGGGAAACTCATTATGTTGCCAATAAAGAAAATACTTTTCCCTTCCTCTTTTTGGGGTATATTTGATTTTTTTTTCTTTTTCAATAATTTTGGAAAAAAGAATAAAGGAATGTTACATTACAATGGAGGAACGAGTGTTTCAAACATACAAGTTCAAGGCGCAAGGACAAGACTGATGTTCAGAATAATGATACTCAGGAAAAATCCTCCGGGGGCCAAGGGTGTTGAGACACAGAAGCAAAGTGCTACAAGGATGGCATATAAGGTATGCAAATGTGGTTAACAAAACACACAATGGTAACGTCCTTTGATGTAAGTTTAATGAGCCTAGAGAAGGTAAGATCGATGGTTTTTCATATTTAGAGAGTCTGAAAAAACATAAAAGGAGACTCCATTGGGGTACCTTTTTCGAAGATAGTCTAGTCGGTTCGAAAAAGGGGTAAACTAGCATCGACAAGACGTCTATTCAAAACCATTTTAACGAGCGTGATAAGGACAAGATCACTTGACCATTTTTTCATTTTTAAGGAGTCTGAAAAAAGCTTAACTATGGACTTCGTCATGAAGGTTCTTCTCAACCAGTTTAATGAGTGTGAAAGAATAAGGTCACTCGACGATCTTTTCAATTTTAGGGAGTCTGAAAAGAGCTTAACTATGGACTCCGTGGGGGTTCCTTTTTCGTAAGTTTAGTCCCTCAGGCCCGGAAAAGGGGTAAAATTATACTTGAGAGTAATCTTCTAGAGAACTGAAGTTCCATAGAGTATACCTTTGTTCGTATAGTTAACCATCTGGACCAAAAAAGGGGTAAACTACCGCCGGACAGACGTGACTTCAAATTTCAGTTTAACGAGTGTGAAAGGCCACAAGATCGCTCGACAATATTTCCATGTTTAGAGGGTCTGAAAAGGGATTAAAAGAAGACTCGTTATATCTTTTGGGAGTTCTGAGGGTGAGGTCAAGAGTGAAAAGGAATCATGCAAATGAGGCTCAAACTCGTAATCAGGAAAAACTACAAGGATTCCCGAGCTTACAGTGATTAGAGATGACATAGATACCATAATGCAACCAGGATCTACCTAGGGCATCCCTGTTCCGGTAAGCTCTACCACCAAGTCACGACACTTCTAAAGAAACTATGATGGTTCCGTGTCACAACCTGATGGGATTGATCCTATGGCAAAGGAAAAAGACAATGAGATACAAAAGTCGGGGTAGAAACCTAACCTATATGCTCAAGTTGATCCTCGATTTTTTTTTTTCACGGACTGTCGAAAATTACTCAAGACTCCAAAAAACTGTCCCGATACCCGATCATATCCCTCCCTTGCAACTCTTGAATCACTCTAAATGGTTTTTGGTTTAAAGAAAATGATAAGGGAGGCCAAAAAAGTGACAAAAAGATGCCAAAAAGTCTATAAATAGAAGCTGGCAGCTCATTATCACCATTGCTGATTTGGAAATTGACTTGGGAGCCAAAAGACCCCCTTTGATAAAAGTGGTGATTCCAGGAGCTACAGTGGACGAAATGAACTTCTGTCTGGACCAAGTAAGTACAAACTCTCTTAACTTGCATTTTAAGTCTTTATTTTTGCATTGGGTTTTATTTTTTAGGGGGGCGTCGACCTTTAAAAGGTCAGCCCTAGGTCCATGCGAGCTGTCTCAGGATAGGCCGCATGTACATTCAGGCAGAGTAAACTCTGCATGCGTGTACACGCGGCTGTCACTATTACAGCCCGCATGGACCCCTTTATTGAATGAAAAAGGCTTAAAAATCAAGAGTTAACCCTCCTGAACCTTGGTGTTTTGCAGGATGTATGTCCACTGGAGAGAAAGAGAGCATGAAGAGGTTAGTGAGTTGGTCAGGGAAGACCCCAATGCTGTGGCTACTTTGATGCAATGTGGGTTACTCAAGTTTTTCCTATTTCCTTTTATGTAGGCACAACCTAGGATACTGAATGCCTTGGTTGAATACTGGCATCTGGATGCAGAGGCATTCATGTTAGAGGGGCAGTCACTGGTGCCCATGACCGAGGAAATTTATTTTTTCACTGGCCTCTCCCGAAGAGGGGAACCAGTCAATTTCCGAACTTTTCCTTTGTGGCTACATAACATAGTGGAATTGATAGGTCTATACTATGTGGATGATGCAGACTATGGACTAGCACTTAGGGTTATATTGTGCATGCAGATAAGACCGAAAGAATCCAACTTTCTATCATTGTCCCATTCACAGATGAACTGTGCAGTCCAGTGCTTAAATGCACAAATTTTTGATTGGAGTACCACATTGCTTGAGTGTATGCAGAGGCAGTTAACAAATTTTCGTTTGCAGACACAGAGGAAGTTTGGGTTCGGGACCATTATGTGCTCATTCTTTTTTGAGAGAGTTTCGAGTTTTAGTCCTCGAGTAGTGGTACGAGGACATCAGACCTCTCTTCCTGCTATGTGTAGATGGGCAGTATTACTGCCGCGATAGGGTGGCAGAAGGACCAATGAGTCCTTCGACGATGACTTCTTTGCGTGGTTTTCGCGACAGATCCTGGTTATAGAGGATTACCCCTATGCCGGGATTGATTTCTCGAGAGACCCTGAGATACCAGTACCTCCTGGTGAGGAGTGAGGGGATATGGGTAAGTCTCCACCTTTGTAAATTTTTTTTGTTAAACATATGTAATTTTTATGTTGTTTTTGTTATATATATCATTTTTTTGTTATACCAGAGTATTTGACGGATATGTGTTCATTGTGTGCAGATGTGGGACCAGTGCGACCGGTTGACTATGCAAGGAACATGTGTTGTCCTCAGCTAGGGGCCACACCTGTCTCCGCAGGGGGACCAACAATAGTAGGAGATCTTCCAGTCGAGGAGGCTGAGAGGGTATTGAGACGAGTCGAACAAAACTTTACTGCGCTCACTCGCACGGTCCCTATGGAAGAGATTGAGGACCTACCACCATCTATGCAACCTCATGTAGTGGGGGCACCATGGACCTAGGTCTGGTTGTTTTAGCGTTTAGCCAACGCTGTGGACCAGTATAATAGGGCCCACAGGCCCTGACCTTAGCTAGACATTTTACGTGCCATAAGCACTACTTGTATATATTTTTTGAGGGCATAAGCCCCGTGACTCGTTATTGGTCATATTTTTGAGGTGCTTGCTTCCATCTGTGTACTCTAGTTACTTTATGATATTATATATGGTTTTTATGTCTCTTGTGTCTTATGGATCATGTGTGCAAAAAACATATTTACATGTTTATGTGAATGTCCTTTCATATGTGTGCAAGATGCCAATCTAAAATTTGATTAGCTAGAGTATCTGTAACTTGGTTTAATCTCCTAGGAACATGAAAATATGTAATATAATCAAAGTTTCGTTCTAAGAGACGTACCCTAAGGAATCGTCGGTGTAAAGTTGGATCATAAACTCAGTATACTCTGTTTAATTGAGACACAACCAGCTAAGCGTCGAGATAGACCCGGAGATGAGAGATACCAAATGACAAAGCGTCACGAAGCAACTCAATAACTGCACTATACTCAGTGACATTGTTTGTGGTGTCACCTAAGCATACACCTCTAGAAGATAATAACTGGCCTTGAGATGTAAAGATTACCCAAGATGCGGAGGCAAGCCTCCAAGTGTGCCAACTAGCACCGTCTGCATACCCAACGAGCACCTCAGAATCACTTGACATCTGCCACAGTGACGAAACATAACATCAACGACACATCCATAACACTAAAAGAAACTAGAAAGTAATAGTACAAAGACTATACATGTGTTACAAAAAGTTACCCACAATGACCTTCCTATGAGTAATACTTCTTGAGGTAGAGCCCATTTCTAGTCTCCATCAAATCATTCCCTTCAAAGTCAACCAGACGATAAGCGCCCTTTTCTAAAACCTCTTTTATGATGAAAGGTCCGAACCACATGGGTTTGAATTTTCCTGCCCCCAGGGGGTCCTTATCTTGGTCATAGACCAGGACAAGGTCGCTTTCAGAGAAAATCCGAGGATGAACAGACCTATCATATTGACACTTGACCTTGTGTTTGTGAGCCTCGTTGGCCAGGGTTGCATCCTGACACTGCTCAAGGTATACTAACCGTTCTTTAAGTGGAGAAGTGTCTGGCAATAATTGTACTACCAACTTTAGAGACGGGATCTGACAATCGATAAGCAAGACTGCCTCCAGCCTATAAATGAGATGGAAATGTGAGAAACTAGTTGCAGTCTTAACAGATGTTCGGTAAGCCCATAATGTTGAGTATAACATCAAATGCCAATTAACTTAGCTGAGTTGATCGTTTGCTGTAGAATGGTCTTAAGAGTTTTGTTCACAGCTTCCACCTGACCATTTGCTTAAGGGTAGTAGGGTGAAAAATGTTCCTTCCGTAACCCAAGATTTGACATTAACTCGGTCATCATCTGGTTTTGAAAGTGAATTCCATGGTCAGTGAAAATCTCCCTTGGGACGTCGAACCTTGCCATTATCTGGTTGAATAAAAAGAGAGTTGCAATCTGTCCATCATCTTTAAACATTGGCATAGCTTCAACCCACTTTGTGAAGTAGTCTACAACTACGATGATATAACAGTGCCCCCTTGCTGAAGGAGGGTTGCATGTAGAGTAATCAATCTCCCACTTGGTGAAGAGACCAACTGTGATGACCGGAAACATGGGAGTAGTATGTGCCCTCATCTTCCGAGAGAATATTTGGCACGAGTGGCACTTCTTGACCGATTCGATACAATCTTTGACAAGTGTTGGCCAGAAGTGACCTGCTCTTAGAATATTTTGGGCTATTGCCAACCTAGACAAATGAACACCACAAGCTCTGGTATGGAAATCATTAAGCATGATAACTACTTCTTCATGAGTGAGACATCGGTGCAGGATACAGTCTACACCTCTCTGATACAATGTATCATCGAGTATGAGATAATTCTTAGCCTGATGGTGTATGCGTCGACGCTCATCATGAGAAGCAGTAGTGGGGCACTTCAAAGTTTGGAGATAGATAAGGATATCTCCATACCAGGTATCCGAAGAGGTGATAAAAAACATATCTCCTCTGATAGGAGACTCTTTGAGCGTAAGATCACCTGACTCAACCGGAAGTTACAAAATAAGTTCTGCGAAGACCAGTGACTTTTTGGATTTCGATGAAATGAAATCTAAGTCAAACTCCTAGAGTATGACTATCCATCTACTAATCTTTCCGCCTATTACCCGTCTGTCAACATGTACTGAAATGGATTCACGACAGCAATGACGGTGGTTTTACGAAACAAAACATAATGATGGAGCCGTTGAACAACATGGACTGCTGCCAACGCAAGTTTTTCGATATGAGAATAATTGAGTTCCGGTCCTATGAGGCCTTGGCTCAGGTAATAGATGACATATTTTGAGAACAAGTCATCTTACTGAACTAATACCATATGCCAATGATTGACTCTGCTGCAGCCAGATATAATAAGAAATCCTTGTTATAGTTAGGTGGCCGGAGCAGAGGGGCAGTTGTGAGTGCATGTTTCAATGCGGTGAAAGAGCGTTGAGCAGAATCATCCCAATAAAAAGGAACATTTTTTTAAGTAAGCAC
>JZKD02S0213095.1:229775-242187 GCA_000966675.3 Picea glauca | reverse complement strand
GGGGTAACTGAATTATTGCCTCAACCTTGAGAGGATCAACCATGATCCCTGTTGTTGACACTATGAAACCTAACAATCATCCTGATGTTATGCAAAATCTGCACTTGTTTGGATTCAAGCGAATCCGAAAGTAGCGACAATGCTCAAAGATAAGTTGGAGGTGTGTGGGATGATCCGTTATCTTGCGAGATCGAGATGCTAAATCATCTAAATAGGCCTCAAATATATGCTTGAGGTCATGGAAAGCAAAAGACATGGCCCGCTGAAAGGTGGCTCTAGCATTTTTGAGACCAAAAGGAATCTTACGATATGTGAATGTACCCCATGGACAGATGAATGCCATTTTGTGCTAGTCTTCGGGTTTGATTTGTATTTGATTATATCCCGAAAAACCATCCATGAAAGAGAAGGCCTCGTAACCTGCACATTCATCAATTATCTGGTCGATGAATGGTGTGGGAAAATTATCTTTGGGACAAGCCTTGATTAAATCATGGAATTCTGTACATACATGAATTGTGCCTTGTTTTTTATTGACCGACACAGGGTTTGACACCCATTCGGTCAAATGGATAGGATAGATAAAACTGGCTTTTAGCAGTTTCACAACCTTAACTTTAATGGCTGCTGCTTTCTTGTGGTTAATTGGATGAAGCTTCTGCTGGACAGGCTTGGAATCTGGATATGTTGTGATTTCATGTTCAACTATTTTTGGATCGATGCCTGGCCTTTCCTCGTAAGACCAGGAAAAAACATAGTAGAATTCTTTAAAAAGATCTGTGTAGATTTGAATCTCTTCAGGGGAGCAGTCTGCTCTGAAAAAAACATTCTCCATGACCCCAAGGTTTTGGGAGATATTGATTGGTAAGGTTTCAGCGATAGTTGCCATATTACCCTCAACATAAACCTCATGTATAGCTAAGGGATTAATAGGACAAGACCTATCTCCCATCATAGTCAAGGTGAATTCTTCGGCTTCGATTCTACTTAACTCTGGGAGGAAGTATGATCGGTGATGAAGATCTTCCCAGGGTTTGTCTGGACTAGTCATTGCCTCAATTATAGCTTCATTAGAGGGAAAGACTAAGTCTAATGAATTGGTGTGAGCGAGAGAACCCTGAGCCCAAATAGGATCTAGAAGTGGATCAAACTCTTGTGAAGGTTTTCGATGAGTGTTGGCTAAAGATTACTGGACAAAAGAATATTCTACTTTAGTTGCGGACAAGGGCATGGACATGCCCGGGTGCCTTGTCCCATCCATCGTGGTCAATGGGGAAGGAGGTATCCATGGATTGTCGAAGTAAGTCGTGCGGAATGATGAAACTTGAAAAATCTCAACCTTATAGTGATTGGATATAAACTTGATATCGCCTTGAGGGGGCAGGTAATCGAAGGTACCCATCAAAGATGGGCACAAACCAAACCCTACGTTGACTATACTTGGTTGAGGATTATCAATCATTGGGACCGTGGATGCCCCCAATGAAGGGTCAGGTCTGGAGAAAGACAATTGATCGATGGTCACTATCTGACCCTCGTGTGGAAACAACAAGACCCGAAAAACTGTAGCAACCACAACTTGCATGGCATAAGGCCAACTCCTTCCTAACAAGAGGTTATAGTCGAGGGGTGCATCGACTACCTCTACCTCGACACACACGGTCTTCCCTCCTAATTGCACGGGGAAGGAGGGAATGATACCATGTGGTCGGAATGAACGACCGTCAAAAATAGTGAGGAGAGTAGGTGATGGAGACAAAACGGGTTGGCCAACAACCTTCCAACATGCCAACGACATAACACATGTCGAGGCTCCCTCATCAACCATCGTGCGGAAGATATTCTAAGTAAAAGTTTTCGTGGGATAAGCCACTACTATTTGAAACGCTACGTGGTAAGGAAGATGAGGTTTTAGGTCGGTTGTATCCAGCATGATTGTACCCAGATTACAAGTCTCGGTAGATCCTAAAGCGGTTAACAAGGATTTCCTCTTGGAAGGGAAACTTTGGAGGACCTCCAAAGCGGACATCACACAAAGGGTTTGTGATCAATCTTCCACCACAGAATAGTTCTGGGTGGCCCTTGCGTTTGGGTTGTGAGAAGATTTTTTAAATGCACCTTTGGGGATACATGTCATTGTTTCACCCAACATCTTCTCAATCTGTAGAGGAAGAGATGGGAGTTCGACTTCTTTGCCCTTCTCAAAAGTGCTTAGTTTACTATAGTCATGTGCTCTAGTCGATATAAAAGCATCACCCTTCACCATATATACATTCACATATGTGGGGTTGTTCAAAGATGGAGAGGGTCCTTGGCTGCCCCCTTCCATGCTTGCAGAGGCTTGGGTTAGATTTTTCCCATGTTGAAACAGATTGGTTAACACAGTAGGCTGTTTCTACATCATGAATTTTTGGGCTTCTACAAGCCAAGGACATAGATGGGTCAGGTGGTCTTCTGCACACAAGTTGCATGGATACCTCGCCTTTCATTTCTTAGTGTTGTCCCTGCCAGCATTATCGGTAGGTTTTTTATCCCCCTTACCCTTCTTTCATTGTTTTATCTTTCCTTCAGGCTGCTGGGTGGCCTTTGGATTAGTCGATTGCACTGTGTGTACATCCAACATTTTGGTAGGGGGAGAAACCAAAGCAGTAGTTTGGCTGGCCACTGTGTGTTGTATAAACAACTGCTGCAACTGCTTCATCAATTTCTCAACAGGCTTTGTTTGTGCTGAACCAACAATACCATCGGCATGTGGTCTCGCTCTCTGTCTGGTGTTATCAAGTATTGAGCGTGGCGCATCTAGCAAGATCTCGTATAATAAACCAGACTGAGGATAGATTAGCTCAAGTTGTTGATCTCTCATGATGGCGTCTTCTTCGAAAAATACTCCCGACGTCGCGACGTCTTTGGACAACTGTGGGACCAAAGACTTAAGAAACCACTCGAGAAGGAATGTTGGTGGGACTGGTACCTTAATTAAACTCTTTTGGCATCTCCATTCTTGAATGTGATTAGAGATATGGTCCAATTTTGTTTATGATAAATTGGCCAACAATTCGGTGCCAGCATCATATCTCACAGGTAACTGGAAATGGTTTAGGAAATCCATCGCTAGTTCGCCGAAGCAAGAGTATCTTGAGAGATCAATCTCAATGTACCATTTCACAACACTCCCAATGAGAGTACGTTGAAACAATCACAACTGTACAGAGTTGTCTTTCAATGAGTTAGATGAGCACCAAAGATGGAAAGTAGTCACATGATCTTCTGGATCTTCATTAGGATTGGCTTCGACCATTGGGATGTTCGAAGGAAACTTCGTCGGCATAGGAGGCCAACGTGGATTGTGACAGATAGGGTCATTCAATAATATTGTCAAGTCTGGAAAATGAAAGGTTGCCAGGAAGGGTAGTTGGGGTTGTTAGTGATAACCTGGGAAAAAGGGGCCTGGAGTTTGGCTGGCACCCGATTGCCAGGAAAAGTTTGGCTGCTGGCCTGTGTTCGGGTAAAAACCATGGCCATGGCTAGCGTATGGATTTTTCATGTGAGGAGACATCATTGGCTGATTTCCAAAATAGGACATAGATGGTTGGGCATGCATTACATTTGAAGGACTTTGGGAAGGATTGGCCCATGTCAGTCCCATGGGGATAGGCATAGTGATTTGTTCGGGGTTCCATTGATTGTGAAAAGAATTACCCCAGATCAACATTCCTGACGAGGGAATTGATCCTTGCCAAGAATTCCAAGGCCCTGATGTGGAAGAAGTTCCTGGGTGTGCCCCCTGTGCATGAATAGTACCCTGCATAGGAATAGGTTGTCCGAAATTGGGGTTGCCCCCAGTTGGGAAAGTAGTTGACGAGAAGGCGTTGTTACTAAACACACTGAACAAAGAAAATGGTGTCGAACCTACCGACATATTATGCGAAGGTGGTCCTTGACTCCCCACTCCAAGTAAACTATGGTGTGCAGGTGGCCCGACGGATTGCTGATGCGTGCCACCGAGTGAAGGGGACAAAGGAGGTATATGACCTCCCCTATAAGGGAAATCATTAAAAGGAGAAGGAGTGCCCCCCATGTGTCCTTGCAGAGGAGCGTTAAAGCTCCCTGCCCCCAGAAATGAAGTCTGTGAAGTGGAGTAGGAAAGTATAGGACTTGTACCTGAACTAGGCATCCTATATGAGAATGGAGGGCCTGTCGCACTTGGTGTGAAAGGGGTTGTGGCCGCTGCCAGAGAAGGGATCGGATCACTGTGCGATGTAGAGGCAGTCGAGACCATGGTGGCTTGGACTGGTGATGGTGGTTTAAGAGGTGGAAACTCTTCTGTGGTGACAACCGTAGTGGGAATTGAAGAATTCCCAGAAGGAGTAACAACATTTGTTTCCATTGCTGCGTGCAACACTGTCTAGCACTCGTAAGGATGAATCAGTACGATGGTGGGTGTTGAAAGATCAGTGATGGAGGTTTTAGGTGGACCAAGAGAGTGTGCTTCAAAGTTTAATATAGTTGATTCCTCTGGATGTTGGTCGAGCACAACTTCGTGTGACCCGGTCGCTTCAAAAGACCCTTGTTGGTCTAGCTTTCTCCTTAGTGGTGGCGGGGGTGGCTCTAGTGTAACCGGTGATAGGCCTTGAAGCCTTCATGATCAATGAAGCTCATGATCCTCCACTGTGTGAGAAGATCAAAGACACACTAGGGTAGTCTAACCGTTCAAAAACAACACACACTAAAAAAGTCCCTATAAGATAAGACAGACAAACACTAAATTAATTGGAAGAACAGTTACAACAACCAACACTAGAGAAAATTGCCGGTGCAAGTGCAACTTGAAAATGGAAGCACCCTCTGGGTATACTCTGCAAAGCATGGCCCGATGTCTGTCCTAGGTACCGCGGTATACCCCTGCAGTCACCTGTGTATGTCCCTAAAAAAGATAGGCAACTAGGTTTCCAGCTCGTGAACAGTCACTAGGTGGGTACAGTCGAAAGTCAGGTAGACCAGAATGAGCAAGGTATCGAGCCTAAAACCCGTCAATTGTATTAGAAGAAAGTGACCTGGAAGAAAACTGAGGACCTCGAATGGATTCACGACCCACGAAGCTTCGTGGAAAATGCAATCAACAGAATCCTAGGACAAGTCCTCTATATGTGTTCTCCACTACGATTGGTCCAACTTTGGAGGGGTTATCTCCGCTACCTTTCCGCACAAGACCTCATGTTTATCCCCTATGTTAGAGGGGGGTCCCAGATAACTTTCATGATACTATACTTGGACACTCCCTAACTCAGACTCCAATGTTTGATTTTAATGGCCTTGAAGAGTTTCCTCTCCAACCTAATCCAAGGCCCTAATCTTGAACTAGTTGGTTAACCCTACAAACATAAAAGTATAATAAATTTTATATTTAGATTTAATTTTATGGCTTGTATTATTTCAAAGTGTATGAACATGAAACTAACGATGTTTGAAAGACGAAAGTAAAAATGAACAGAAAGCTAGAAACAAAAATCTTCACTTAACGCAAATTTTCGACAACTTTTCAAAAAACATTTTTTTTTAAAGAATTTTCTAAGATCTTTTGAACAACAAACTTAAAGAAGGGTTTCACTCAACTATGAGCTACTTACGATTTAAGTAAACTATCAAGAACTTAAGAAAGCAAATACTTTTCCCTGGTTACTAATGCAAAACAACACTTTTCAACCAAACAAGAAAATGAAAGTTTTTTTTTTTATTTGAATGTTGACAAAGCAAAAAGGAAAAATATCAACAAGTCAAAAAACCAAGAAAAAACTTCTGGCCTAATCGTAGATCGTAAAGAATCACTTCAAAAAATCACACACTAGCAACTTAAAAAAGGACTCTCACACTTGTCTAAAAACCCTAAAGAAAATTTTTGATGACAACTTTTTACTGAAAAAAGAAAGCTAAGGCTAAGATAAACCCTAATCTACTGATTGCTAGGATAGAGATTCAAAAACTTGAGAGGTATAACTCTTGTCAAGGGAAAGGATGACTGCCTCACCCTCAACAAAAGCTATTCTGCACAAGCACACTACTGACAATTCAACAACAAGCGTGTGCACGCGAGCTGTGTAGAGCTAGAGGGCGTGTACATGCGTTTTGGCCTTATATAGGCCGCATGTATCTCTAAAACTTTGAAACAAATAAAAACAGACAATCCAAGCTAGGAAGAGACCACTGATATTGAGAACCAGGATCTCTTGAAGGCTTAGACACTCTTTTTAACAGAAAAAAAAGAAAACAATGTAAGGAAAAAATTCATAAACAAACCAATTTGAGATGAGACTGCAAACAACCAAGACTAGAAAGAGTTCTAGAAAACCCTTGAGAATGACTGATTCTGATAGGGAAGAGGATGATTGCCTCAAAAAGTTTCTTGAATCTACACGTGACTGTTACTTCTTCAGCTAGCGTTTACATGCAGGCTGTAAGAAAGTAGGGCGCGGGTGCACGTGTGCAGACCTTATGCAGGCCACATGTACCTCTGTGGGTCTTGAAAAAACACAGTCAAGCAAATAACAAAGATAGATGGTATGGAAGACCAAACTCTCTGTTAGCTCAGACTTTGCAGAAAATTCAAAAAATAGGAAAGAAAACCAGTCTTTTAAAACTACCCAAAAGTATTCCTAGGAACCCTACAGACTTCCCAGTATGGTTGCCAATTCTGTTGTGGTGGGAAATCCCCCTACGGACTAGCATTTAGGGTTATATTATGCATGTAGATAAGACCGAAAGAATCCTACTTTCTACCTTCGTCCTAGACCTAATCTCCATTTCTTTCACGCAAACACATGGTTAAATGAACATACCTTGTTCCGGACGTTCGATGTCGATCCTTCTTCACACTTGATCACTTGTTAGAAGCTATCCTCCCAAGGATGAACTGCATACAAAACAAACAACAAACTCTACATGCATTTGTTCTACAGATTAATGGGTTAGAGATTCAAACATATATTCACTAAACTATGAAAAACCCATATAGTGGGATGGGAAAAGCATTTCTTTATTATTAACTTTAATGAATCAACTTATAATGTCAAGACCGACCACTGCTCTGCGAATCCTGATCCTGGGCTCCTCATAAAATGTCCTCCAACTTATTTGCTTTGTATCTCTCTTTGCACAAGGATGGCTAAAGGGTTGGGACAATGGGAATGTGAAATTGGGTAGAGTTTCTTTACTCTTATTCTCCTCTTCCAAATGGGACCCCTAACCCTTCTTTTATAGGCTAGAAGAAGCTAGGTATTTGGATGAACCCTCAGCCATGCATGGATGGGAGTTTTAGTTAACTCACCCAAAGCTGTGTGTTCCGTCGACAACTTTCCTTTTTTCATGATTTTGTAGGTCCACACGAGTTTTTTTAGGTCAGCTAGTGTGTACACGAGTGCAGTAATGGAGTAGGGCACGTGGGCCCTTATAAAAGAGATTTTTTAAAGAGTTGTTCAATAGTGCTTTGGAAAAGAAGGGATCTGAGATGGCCTGATGCCAGGTAAGCATGTATGGTGCAAATTAGGGTTATAACAATACAACAAGTCCTTCACTCCAGCCGCGTAGTTTCCACTGTGTCCCCGCCATCAGAAGAAACATCATTGGGATATGAGCTTGCCCAATTCTACAGAATAGATGATGTGACCGAAGCTCACCTTCATTGCATGCAGGAATAAAAATAACATGCCATAATGGCCCTGAACCAAGCACAAGAGGAAGTCATAGAGCAATTTTGAGTTGCGTAACAAGAGAAGGATTCCCTCCAAATCAAGTTCAAAGAGGATAGAGTGCAGATCCATAAAGAGAAAGAATAATTTCTCACGGAGTAGGTTGAAATTAAAGAAGCATTCTACAAAGCACTTCACTTTATGATAGGCTTAGAACAAATAGAAGAAGACCCAGTAGAGAGTCAAGTAGTGAAGCTTGCTGCATCCATCCAAAAACTTCAACAAAGAGTAGCAAAATTGGAGTTACAAGCAATACCAAGCACTTCGTAGGAAGTGCGAAACCAGCGAGAAAAAACCGCCCAAAGCGCAGTCCAGAGAATCAAGGCATTAGCCTTGGAATGTAAACAACTTAGCAGTCGAAGTGTGCAGAATTACGAGTGCCTTATCGAGGACTCTAAACTAAAGACACTGGAGTCGCAACTCCAGGAAGCAAAGCAGCAGGCAAAAATAGTACAAGCGCAGTTGAAGCTTATGTTAGTGGTCAAGCGAATGAAAATATCCCAAGAACAACGCATGGCTCATCAACAGGTCCATGCCATACAGAGCAAAGTCATGGAAGTGACTTAGAGGCTCCAACCAGTCCAGGATGCAACTTGCCTACTTTTTGAGGATATTGAAGGATGAGGAGAAGAAATAGAACAAGCTGTCACTGTAGTTGAACAATGCTTGGAAGGACCTGTGACCGAGGCAATTATTTAGGAGTTTGCCTATCAGGAGGCCTTGGCAAAGCAACAGGTCGAAGAAGCTCGAGCCAAGATCGAGGCATTTGAGGTAGAGTTGCCTAGAGAAGAGTGACTCAGGACGAGTCACAGGTGACTTTTGGGGGCTTGTTTTCCCTCGACCAAGTTTTGGAGAACCTTGGTCTTGTTTGACCATTTTTGGGACTTCGACAGGATGGTTGAAGGCAGAGCACAAGTCGAAGCAGAGATCGTGGTATCTTGGACCCTTTTTAGGGAATTTTTTGGATTAGGGTTCATGTAACGGGTATGGGATGTTGGCCCATGGTTTTACCCATGTTTAGGCTCATTTTGTAATGTATAAATAGATATCTAGGCTATGTAATAAGGGGGTGTGTGATAGAGTAGACCTAGTAGAATCAACTTAGTGCGGATCTAGAGGCTTTGTGCATACTATGTGTTAAGACTTGCAGAGCTAAGTGCAAGTGATTGTAAGAAGCTTGTGTGCAGATTGTGTAAGAAGACTTTGTGCTGTGACCTAACTCAAGGAAGGAGGATTTGGCGAGGTGCGTGCAAATCTCTTGTCCTATGCAAAGTGGGGTTTTTGGGCTATGTTCTTGCAGAATATTGATGGAAGATAATAAAGAAGAGAAGAGTTGGTGGACGTAGCCCCACGTTGGGGTGAACCACATATATCATGTGTTATGGTTTATTTGTTCATTATGGTTATTATATTGTTCATATGATTTAAGTTTAGTGCAATAATGAATGTTTAGATGAATCTGGTATGATAGATTAAGTGCTTAGTGATGTGAATGAATGCTAGATACGATCTCTTCCCATATGCTAAGTGCTTAGATGTGTTAGATCTGGATGAATACTACATTATTCTATAATGCGGGCTTGAATCTGTGATGTGAATAAGGGTTAAATACTAATGAATTCTAACTACTAAGTGATTTGTTAGAGTGGTGTAATCATAGATTTGTGTCCCAGCTAGGTTGCAGACATTTGAGTCCTACATCCACCCCTGCCTCTACCTCAGGTGAGACTTCATCTACTTTGTAGGTGTTTTTGAAAGGGATGGTAGTTAGGGTTTTGTTGGTGCATTGAACCCTGGGTCTACCCCTGTGCCAACACAAGGTGTGAATTGTTCAACTGAAGAGATTGAAAATTACATCGCCATGTTTAAATAATTCTGCGACGCTTTTTCTTAGAGATACGAAGAAATGCCAGGGATTGAACCTTCAATTGTTGTGCATAAAATCAAAACTTACCCTGGAGTTAAATCTATAAGACATAAAATTCACCCTGTTCATCCAAATAAAACTGCGACAATAAAGGAAGAAGTAGAAAAATTACTGAAATCTGATTTTATTTATCCCATACCTATGACCGAATGAGTTTCCAACATCGTTCTAGTCACCAAGAAACAAGGCATAATTTTAATTTGTGTTGACTATAGGGATCTCAATAAGGCTTTCCCAAAAGCCAATTACCCTACGCCCTTCATCGATCAAATTATCGATAATTGTGATAGAAGCGCCATTTTTTCTTTTATGGATGGCTTCTCCAGCTATAACTCGATCGATATTTTACCCGATGATCAACACAAAGCAACCTTCATCTTCCTATGGGGGACTTTCACATATTGAAAATTAGCTTTTGGCCTTCAAAATGTTGGATCCACCTTTTAATGGTCTATGTTGTATGCTTTCCACAATATCAAACATATTGTTGAACCCTATCTCAATGACTTACCAACTCATTTGAGACATCGAAAATATCATATCGGTCATCTAAGAGCAATATTTCTTACATGTAGACATTGAAATATATGTTTGAACCCCAACAAATTCATTTTTGTTGGTGAATTAGGGAGACTCCTAGGCTTCATGGTATCCAAATATGGGATTCGAGTGGATCCCTTAAAAGTCAAAGATATCCTTGCTTTACCTCCTCCCAACAATCTTACCCAACTTCAAAGTTTGCAAGGGAAGGTAAACTTTCTATGTTGTTTTACCTGCAATTATGACGAAATCACAAAAGGATTCATGAGATTGATGCAAAAAGATGTCCCTTTCATTTGGGATGCAATTTATCAATGCTCATTTGATGATATGAAACATGCTTTAACAAATACACCGTTGTTACATCTCACTAACTATGCGAGAGATTGCATCCTTATTTGGGTTCCTCTGCTTCCACTATTTCCATGGTGTTAGTTCAATAGGATGATGATGGTGCAGAACATGTGATCTATTATTTAAGTAAGAGCCTTTCGGGCCCTGAACTCCGTTATTCACATGTTGAAAAGTTGGTTTTGGCGGTAGTCATTACTATACAAATATTTAGACACTACATCTTACTTCGCACTACCACAATCATTGCTAACTCGAACCCCATGTACCACATCTTTAATTTTCAGGTGCTTGGGGGAAAATATTCCAAATGGATCGTCATTCTCCAAGAATTTGATCTCTAGTTCACCAAATCCAAAGCTAAGAAGTTGTTGGTTCTTTCCGAGTTAATTTTTTATCTTCCCCATATCGATGAGGAAACTAAGCACAATGATTCCCTTCCAGATGAGTCATTATTCCTTATCAGTATGTCTAACCCTTGGTATGGATACATTGTTTTATATCTCCATACCCAATGCTTCCAACCATGTATTTCATGTGAGGAACAACGTCGTATTATACACCATTCAAAGCAATACCTTATTGTTGGTGACACTTTGTATTGTCGTGGTATTAACACTGTCCTCCGATGTTGTTTTACCCATGAATAGTATGAGCGTGTTTTAAATGACTGTCACCTTGGAGTGTGTGGTGGTCATCTCTTTTGGATGACTACAACCCAAAAAATATTACGTGCCAGTTGTTTTTGGCCCTCTATATTCAAAGACTACATTCAGGCTGTTAAAAAATGCCCACCCTGTCAAATCTTTCAGAAGAAATCACATACCCACCCATCTCCACTCCATCCAATTGTCACCATCGAACCCTTTGCTAAATGGGGTATTTGTTTCATGCAATGTAAGCCTACCTCAGCCGAGGGGCATGGTTATATTATCGTCGTAGTCGATTATTTCACTAAATGGGCTAAGGCTATGCCTACATTTATTAATGATGGATGAACTGCAACACTTTTTGTGTTTAATCACATCATCGCTTTCTTCAGAGTTCCACACACTATCATAAGTGATCACAGATCCCATTTCCAAAATCATATGATGGGTGAATTGTGCACCAAGTTGGGTTTTCTTCATGAAAACTCATCCCGTTACTATCCTCAGGCCAATGGACAAGTTGAAGCCATCAACAAAGTCTTGAAGACCAAGCTTCAACACATGGTGGGGGTAAAAAAAATCACTTGGAATTTGCAACTCTTCTCAACACTCTGGGCCTATCAGACTTTATTTAAAACCACACTGGATTCACACCTTTCTATTTGGTATCTGGGTTGGAAGCGGTGTTGCCGATTGAATGCGAGATTCCATCTCTAAAACTAACCGCAGAACTCCTTGCCCACACTTCCGTCGAAGAAGAATGCTTCCTGTACCTAACAAAGTTGGATGAAACTCATCGTGATGTTGCTCTCAATAATGAGACCTATGAAAAGTGCATCAAGACCCAATATGATAAATCTGTTCGACCTCACATATTCACAGAAGGAGATTTGGTCCTGGTCTATGAACAGGACCATGATAAACTAAGAGCAGGGAAATTGAAACCTATGTGGCATGGACCTTACATCATAAAATGTGTGCTACAAAAAGGTTCCTATGAGCTAATTGATTATGATGGAATCCCTCTCGGTGAGCCTCCCAATGGGTTCTACCTGAAAAAAATACTACTCTTAGAAAATATTGCATATGTGATTTGTACATTAGTGTACCATATGTTTTGGTTTTGTGTGTTTTTACTTTTTATTGAATGAGTTTTGTAATATCCTTAGCTTATTATACCATGCTTTGTGATTGAATGTGTA
>JZKD02S0213095.1:214007-225235 GCA_000966675.3 Picea glauca | reverse complement strand
GGTATAAAGGTAAGATTCCTTTAATTTGTTTTAATTGTGATGGTATTGGTCATTTTGCTAACAAATGTCCTTATAAGAAAAAGAGAAACGATGAAGGTTACTCAAAAGGCAAATAAACATATAAAGGCAAAAGAACCACAAAGAAAGTTTTCAAGAAAAGCTTATGCAACAAAGAAGACATCTTATCATCAGATGAAGATGAAGTCAGTGACAGTGAGACAAAAAGAGTTCTATTCATGGTAGTAGAAGATTCTGAAAAAGAAGACTCTGAAGAAGAATATGAAGAAGTCGAAGAAGAAATTGAAGAGGCAAAAGTTGAATACCGAGAGGAATTAATGTGTTCCATAGAAGTTATCAGAAGAGAAAAGAAGAAAAATAAGAAACTACAAGAAGAACTAGATAGAAAGAAGACACTCAAGAACTAGAACAAATGATCACAAATTTGAAGGTTCAAATAGAAGAAGATAAAAGTATTGAAGAAGCACTCAAAGAACAACTAGAAGAAAAAGACAAGATCATTGGAAATTTGGAAGCAGAGATTGTCACATTAAGAAAGGATCTTCAAAAGAAAAATATGTAGAACAACTCAAAAGTTTTGGATGACATTATCAACAGTAAAAAATCTCATCATGACAAGTCCGTACTTGGATACAATCAGACAGAAAAATGATCAAGCTCCAAAATAACAAAGCAAGAAACATATCCAAAAATCTATGCAGAAACAATCAAGGGAGATAAGAATATCTACAAGGAAGATTATAGGGACACTCCTCCACTGAGAAGATTCAGATTTCATAATCAACAATTGACAGATAGGCTGTAGGAGAAGAAGAATTTATAAGAGTACCTCCTTTCAGAAGATATTCAACTCCCAGGTATCAAACTATATTTTTTGGTTTATGTTATGTATGTAATAATTTTGGACATAAAGCTATGAATTGCAGAGCTAACAATAGGAACACACACAACTTTGAAATTCATACACAAAGGGGTTATCCAAGAAGGCCTAGTGAAGCACAGAGAAGAAGTTACAACAGGTTTGAATCTTTGAGCACTGAAGGGGAATGTTACAAATGTAACAATTTTGGACACATGGCCAAAGACTATAGAATGAAAGTCCCTCCTAGAGAACAACAACAGAATAACAATAGTCACAGACATGAACCTCATAAAAGGACATGTATTAGAAACTAGGATCAGTATAGCAATGAAGAATGCACACTCACTCTACAAGCTAAGAAGAAGAAACATGGTTGGTATGTTGACAATGGATTTTCAAAACACATGACAGGTGATAGAGACAATTTTATTACATTACGAAAGGAAAGAGATGGATCAGTCTCCTTAAAAAATTATGATTAAGCTAAAATCATTGGAAAATGCACAGTCAGAATTGGGAACAAGAATACAAAGGTAGAAAATGTTCTACTAGTAGAAGATATGAAACATAATCTTCTAAGTGTGAGTCAAATGTGTGACCAAGGTCATAAAGTTACTTTTGATTGACAAAAGTACGAGATAAGAAAAGAAGGTCTAGGAGCATTGATTTCTACAGCTGCGAGAACTTCAAACAACATATATGTATTAAGTGAAATTGGAAATGAAAAGTGTTGTCTAGGAAAGGAAGATGAAAGTTGGCTATGGCACAGAAGAATGGGTCACATACATTTTTATAACTTTTTCAAAGTCAATAGAAGAGAAGCAGTCAGATAAATTCGCCGGATCATGAAACCAACCAACACTTTATGCAAGCATTGTCAACAAGGAAAACAAACAAAGACCAGGTTCAAATCAAAGAAATATTCAACGACAAGACCACTAGAAATTGTGCATATTGATCTAGTTGGACCAACTACAACAAAGGGTTTAAAAGGTGAGAAATACTTTATGTTATTAATTGATGATTGTACAAGAATGACTATAGTTTTCTTTCTCAAGAATAAGTCAGAATCTTTTGAAAACTTCAATATCTACGAGGAAATGGTTGAAAATGAAATGGATTAAAAAATCAAATGCTTGAGATATGATAATGGAGGAGATTTCACTTCAAAGGAATTTATGGACTACTGTAGTAGTCATGGAATAAAAAGGTAATTCTTCGTTGCTAGCACACCTCAACAGAATGGATTTGTTGAAAGAAAGAACAATACACTATAGGAAACGACACAAAAAATGTTAATGGATTCCAAATTGACAGATATATTTTGGACATAGGCAATGAATACAATAGTTCAAATTCAAAACAAAGTAATGCTTAGATACAACATTGACAAAACTCCGCACGAGCTATGGAAAGGAAGACCAACAAATGTGAAGCACTTCAAAGTTTTTGGAAGCAAATGATACATTAACAGAGAAGATGGAAAAATGGGAAAGTTTGACTCTCGTGTGGAAAAATGAGTACTTTTTGGTTACTCAAGTACAAGGAAATCATACAAGTGTTACAATTCGAGATTGAACAAAGTTGTAGAAAGCATCAACGTAACAATTGATGAAACATACACAAAAAAATCAAAGGAAGAAGAAAATGAATCAATGGAACAACTTTTCAAAGAAGAAGCAAAAGATGAAAAGGAAGTAGAAGAGGAATATGAAGAGAATCCAACATAAGCAGAAGAGAAAGTTCAACAAGTTCCTCCAAAGAAACCTAGTAGATAAGTACAAAAGAATCACCCTTCAGATTAGATTATTGGAAACAAAGACGCATGAGTTGAGACTAGAAGAAGAATCCATTCACCAGAAAAAAAACACACCTAGCACTCACATCTACTATTGAACCAACCTATTTTGAAGAGGCTAGAAAGGATGAATTTTGGAACAAGTCCATGGATGAAGAATTGGATCCAATAGAGAAAAATGACACTTGAGAATTGGTTCCAAGACCAAAGGATAAGAATGTGATCGGTACAAAGTGGGTACACAGGAATAAATTGAACGAAGATGGACATGTTACAAGGAACAAATCTAGATTGGTATGTAAAGGATATGCACAGGTTGAAGGAATTGACTTTGAAGAGAAATTTTCCCCAGTTGCCAAAATGGAAGAAATCCGATTTCTTTTAGCTTATGCATGCTCAAAATATATTAAAGTGTATTAGATGGACGTAAAATCCGATTTTCTGAATGGGGAACTTGAAGAAGAAGTCTACATTGAACAACCAGAAGGATTTCAGTTTTCAGAGAATGTAGACTATGTGTGCAAATTAAAGAATGCCTTGTATGGTCTAAAAAAGGCTCCTAGAGCATGGTACTCTAGACTGGATAAATATCTATAATAGGTAGGGGTCAGAAAAGGAAGTGAAGACAACAACCTCTACATCAAGGTAATTCAAGGTAATATTATATTAATTGAAGTTTATGTTGATGATATTATTTTTGGTAGTGATGATGATAGGTTAAGCCATAATTTTTCAAAGGATATGCAGAATGAATTTGAAATGTCATTACTTGGAGAACTATCCTTCTTTCTGGGACTTCTGATACATCAAAGCAACCAAGGAATTTTTATTTCTCAAACCAAGTATATCAGAGAAATGCTAAAGAGGTTCGGAATGGAAGATAGCAAACCAATTATCACTCCCATCCAAACTAGTTGCAAGTTAAGCAAAGATGATGATTCAAAGTCTACAGATTAGAGGAAATACAAGTCAATGATTGGCAACCTGCTATATGTGAAAACATCTAGACCATATGTAATGCATGCAGTTGGACAGGTGGAACGATTTCAAGCAACACCAAATGAATCACATGTATTAGTAGTGAAGATAATTTTCAGATATCTTAAAGGAACATAAGAGTTTGGATTATGGTATCCAAAAGGAAAGGATCTATCTCTTATTTCCTACACATATGCAGATTGGGTAGGTTGTATTGATGTCCGACCAAGCACCAGTGGAGAAACCTTCTACTTGGGTGAGTGTTTTGTTAGAACATAATGGATGTGCTTATTTTACCATCGACAATATCACTATTATCACCCAACCATAGGCCGAAGCCACCCTTCGAGCACCTTAACTTTGAAAGAGAATCACTCTGGAAGCAAACCCTAGGCTAGATAGCCAAACAAAGGGTAGCACACCTTTCCCCAAGGATAGCACATCAAACAAGAGATGATTAGATAGTCCAAACCATAACCAAGAGATAGTCCAAGCCAAAGCGTAATATGCTAGCTGCAATAGCTGCAACATAAGCTCTCCTCCAAACCTGCACACAAACTGGGCAACTGTAGTGTGCACAAGTGTTGCTCTGTAGTTCTGAGAATGCCTGCTAGAATGAAGAATGACCTCCTATATTTATACTAATTCTGGCTAACTGCCTGGGCTGACTTCTCTTTTTGGGTATCTGTCTGTTCAATATATATTATTTCTTCTGGCCGATTTCTTCTCTTGGAGGCTAATAACCTAATACAATTTATCCTCTTGAGCCGACATGTCTTCTAGGGTTATTAGCCAACTCATTATGGTTTCTTCTTGCTTCTTGGAATATTCTATTCTCGTCAGGTTTACACATGGAGGTAAATACCTCCCGCAACTACCATAATATATACACTCCCTCTTATCTAGGGAGGTATTACAGGTAATGGTCTTTAGCACAAACATACCATTCACCCGGTAGCATCAACATATTTGTATAGAATATATCATGACTAGATCATGAGCACCATCATCACCATCAGTCTCATCAGCTGCATCATTTCTCGAAACCATACTCCAGCTGAGTAATTAGACATGATGCTGGATAAGTCACTCACACCATAGAGTGACACAAGATCCATTCTTCTAATTTGGACATATGTCCTAGAAGAATAAATGTCCTAAACCATTTTCTGTCTGGGAAATATCTGTCCATTGATCATCCATCTAGATGATAATCATTTTCAACACTGCTGATAGTCTTCAAGGCAATCAGAACAATATCATTCAATAGAACACAACTGTGTGCATCCATAGTAGTACACAACTGCAATCCAGTGGTACACTACCACACTAAGTAGCACACATGTACTTGATCATTGACGTATAGTCACAAATAGTGGAACACATCCACCACAGTAGTATACATCTACTGTCTAGAGACATACAGTATTCATAACAATCATCTAATATCAACCTGCATAGAAACAATGTTATGATATAAACTAAATCATCTGGGCCATTATTCCACTCACATATGTGAGATATGGAAGAGCATCTTCCCTCAGAAGGTAAAACATCAATGATGAGATATATGGACTAATATTCTCAAGCAATAAAGAATAACTGTCTCGATTTCTGAGCTTGGACCATTCCCCACCCTGGGCGATTCCTCCGACACTAGACAAAGTGTAACCTGGAGAGAATGAGTCTGCCCCAAGGAATGTATGTCCCTGATTGTTGAACCTGGACCATTCCCCACCCTGGGACATTCCTTCGACACTAAACAAAGTGCAACTTGGAGAGAATGAATCTTCCCTAAAGAATGATTGTCTGGACCATTTCCTAAGGAAATGACTGTCCTGCACCAACCTCCAAAACATACCATTTCCCATGTTAACCACAATGGGAAATCGCTTTCCGACGAGGCGAGCCAGTCTTCTTGAGTAACCCTCAAGAAGAGAGACTACCCTAGACCATTCCCCATGTTAACCACAATGGGAAATAACTGTCTATGGTACATCAACAATCCATCAAACCATTTTCATTACGAAAATGACCATTTGACCTGGACCATTTTCCGAACTGGAAAATGCCTGTCTGTCAGAAATCTCAAAACACTTTCCAAACTGGAAATGAACTGCTCATCATGGACCATTTTTGAACTGAAAAATGACTGTCCATCAATCGATAACACATCAGTGCTCCCTCCCAACCTAAGAGTTATCTCTTCCTTTTTCAATAAGGAAGTCGTCTCCATGAGCTCCAACTTGAGTACAAAAACTCTTTCATCTTGGACATAAGCTTTACCAAAAATGTTTGCTTATCTTCTCATCTATGGATATATGTATTGGAGAACCACTTTCTCCTTTCTGGACTTCATCATTGATAATGTAATGCTTGATCTCAAATCTACTTTGTTCTGGAACACTGGTTTTCTTTGAAGGCTTCATATAGCTCTGATCAATAAAGTATGTCATTGTTGGATTCCTCTTTGGTTCCTGCTAGCTCACGACATCGTGGAAAGGTTCAAACTAGAACATATCCATGTGGCACTTATTTTGTCATTATGAGATCTTTGTCATGGATTGGCAATACATCATCCTGATCTTCTGAGTAATCATTATGATACAATATCTCTGTTTATAGAAAATCTTCACCACGCTTCTACTGTGCATTGGAGGTTCTACACCAAGTTGTCTTCTTCCATCTGTATACACGGGTGTTTTTCTAGTATACCTCAAAGCAGAGGTTTCTCTTCATATTCTCTTTGTTCAATTTCTCTGGGGAACAATCTTTGCATTCATCTGATGTAGAACTCCAACCCATGGATATCGCAGATGATGTAATCACTCATGTAGAGGTATTTTTAGTTTAATGGAACGAGTAATCATCATAGTCTTCTCCCTCCATCTGGGAGAACCTCTAGTTCTAGATCTCGCAATTATTTCATTCATAAGTCTTCCATACACTGTTCTTCATCACAAATTTTAGTTCCTCTCGCTTGATTTCTTTTTGGTGAGTTCATATCAAGCTGGTAATCTTGTGATTCTTGATACAATGACTGTTTTTTCTGGTTTCTCTTTATTTCTTGGAATCTTCATGTTCTTCCTCATGTTTTTCTTTAGCTCTTGGGTCCATGGAGTTTCTTATAGATTCCATTCCCTAAATATTCCACTTCTTCCTTTCATCATGGGATCACAGATGTGGATGGACAACTAGGGATACTTTAAGGCTTCTCTTTGAAGAAGACTTCTTCTAAGGTCGAACTGAAAATGTACTGCCTTTCATAGTTGCTACCATGGATATATACTTCATAATCTTCAATGGATCATATGAATAGCTCCCTCCTAATCGTTGCTTCATGTATGAGTGCATGTTTTTCTTTTGGAAATATATAATCAGCTCCCTCCATCTAACAGAGTCCATGCTTCCATCTGCATCCTTATTGTCTTTTACAAAGTGTCATAATTCTTTCTCCAATTTCTTTTTGATTGCTGACTTCTTTTTGTCTTTGCTTCTTCTAAGTTTCTTCAAGATTGATTCAGATTTTGGCTTATCTTGTAATAGCTTCCACGTGATTTGTTTGATGTATTTCATCCTTTCATGTGTATTATCTGACTTGTATAATGATAGCATTGCTTATCTTGTTGTTCTTCCATAATTATAGTTCTTCTTGAAGCATATTATCTTCTAAGAGATAGATATACAAGATATGTACAGAAAACATGGTATGTACAAGAACTATGAAGAGTATTGTTACCTTGTCTTAGAAGAAGAAGTCTGTTTTATCCTGCTTGGTCTTCTTTGTAGATTCCTTTTCTTTGGCAATGGATGCTTCGTGTGTCCCCTTCCTTTTCTTTAGCTCGGGACAATGATTCTTGTAGTGACCATACTTTTGACAGTTGAAGCATTATATTTATGACATGTCTTTCTCTTGATTTGGCTTCTTCCTTGAACCAAACTTCCTTTTGTTCCTAAAATTCTTGAATCTTGCTGTAAAGGCTTGATCATCATACTTCTTTTGGGGTTTCTCTTTTGCAATGATCCTTGATTCTTCTTGAGGACAACAAGTCCAAATTTATTCAAATGTAGGATACTCCTTCCTTGTGTTCATGCTTGCGGCAAATGCATCCCATATCTTGGGAATACCATTGAGTACTATGTTTACCAATTCCTTCTCTGAAATGATCTCTTCAATAGCTTGTAGTTGATCTCTTAACTGGGAGATTCTCACAAAGTATGATGTTATGATTTCATCATCATTCATCTTCATGTCACATAGCTCATTCTTCAGACACATTACTTGTCCAATGTTTCTGACTGAGAAGAGGTTTGTTAGGGCATCATACATCTTCTTCGATGATTCAAGATGGGAGATGTAGCATATCAAGTGGTATTTTATAGAGTCCACTATGATACTCATGGCATTGATGTCACTGTCTTTGAACTTTTCCATAACTGCAATGTTCTGCGGTTCTTTCTCTTTTCCTTCTTCAAACTCTGGTTTCATGATCTTTCCTTTCATGATATCCAACACTTTATACTTGGCAAGAATGAGTTCAATCCTTGTCTTCCACGCTCTAACGTTAGAAGCTCCATCTAACTTGTTTTCTGACTTCATAGAGTAGGTCATGGCTTCTTTGACTTGGTCAACCCTAGATTTGACCGAAAACTCAAACTTGATGTCTTGGCTTGCTTGATGTAGGCTAGGGCACACTGGTCTATCTGTAAATAAGGTCAATCCCTTCACTTAAGGTGCATCAATGAGAGGATTAGGGATTTTGCAACTGCACCTGCTATTAACCCTAGCGACAGTGCTCTGGTGACTGCTCCTGCTAGAAACGTTAGCGATAGTTCTTCAATGAGCTTAATATTCTCATGGCTATGCTTCCTTCTAGCGGTTATACTGAATGAAGGATGTGTGGTCCCATAAACTATTAGAATATAATGGTTGTGCTCGTTTTACCATCGACAATATCGCTATGGTCACCCAACCATAGGCCGAAGCCACCCTCCGAGCACCTTAACCTTGACAAAGAATCGCTCCGTAATTAAACCCTAGGCTAGATAGCCAAACAAAGGGTAGCGCACCTTTCCCCAAGGATAACGCATCAAACAAGAGTTGATTAGATAGTCCAAACCCTAACCAAGAGATATTCCAAGCCAAAGTGTAATCTGCTAGATGCAACAACTGCAACGACAACTCTCCTCCAAACTTGCGCACAAAGTGGGCAACTGCAGTGTGCACAAGTGATGCTCTGCATATGCCTACCAGAATGAAGACCAGCCTCCTGTATTTAAACTAATCCTGGCTAACTGCCTAGGATGAATTCTCATTCTAGGTATCTGTCTGTTCAATATATATTATTTCTTCTGGCCGAATTCTTCTCTTGGAGGCTAATAACCTAATACAATTTATCCTCTTGAGTTGACATGTCTTCTAGGGTTATTAGCCAACTCATTAGGGTTTCTTCTTGCTTCCTGAAATATTCTATTCTTGTTAGGTTTACACGTGGAGGTAAATACCTCCCACAACTACCATAATATCAACATGTTTAGTATCATGGCTAAGAAATAAACAATCATCAATATCTCTATCTATAACCGAGGCAGAGTATATTGCAACAACAACATGTTGTACACAGGTTCTTTGGATGAAACAAACTTTGACAGATATACAGGTTGAGTATGATGAGCCCATTCCAATCTATTGTGATAATAAAAGTGCCATTAATATCTCAAATAACTCGGTGAAGCACTCCAAGATGAAGCACATTCCAATCAAGTATCACTTTCTACGGGAACATGTTGCAGAAAATAACATCAGAGTTGAGTATGTCGGAACAAAAGAACAAGTGGCAGACATATTTACAAACTCACTTCTATGGGAAGCCTTTGAGTATCTTCGCCATAAACTATGAGTTATTTCTAATACAAAATGAATGCTTTTGAATTCTTATCTTATATGTCTTAGATGTACACGAGGAAGCACCATAAAGAGGATAGTTCAGTCAGAGTGAGCAACCCCGAATGGAAAGATACCTTTGCCATTGATGACAAAAGGGGAGAGATTCATCATATGCAGAGGAAAAAGGCATGGTTCCATGGGGAGAAATGGTCACATAGATGCAGAGGACAAAAGCATGTTTCCAGGGGGAGCATGAGTGATATGACTTCATTATTGCATGACATAATTTTAGTATTGCATCAGAGTGTTGCCATCAATGCCAAAGGGGGAGATTGTTGATTAAGTTTGGTTGTCA
Organism: Picea glauca; assembly: GCA_000966675.3. Classification (NCBI taxonomy): domain Eukaryota; kingdom Viridiplantae; phylum Streptophyta; class Pinopsida; order Pinales; family Pinaceae; genus Picea; species Picea glauca. The sequence continues at coordinate 215,337 of JZKD02S0213095.1, read as the reverse complement.
TTGATTTCAACCCTTGAAGAAAGTCCAGTAGCGAATTTCGGTAGCACACGGATTTGGGTAATGGACCCAAGGTTGTTTAATGTATAATGGTACGAGTTTTAATCTATTTGAAGGTAATGCTATTCTATATGGATAGTACATGTCATGCCATTTCTGGTGGTATGTGGAACGTCACATAACTCCTCACAGTTTGAGAGTTATGGCCTTACGAAGTTGGAGGACCCTCATATGTTGGCTTGAAGCCCCAAAAGGTCAAAGAAGTTGAAGAGCTTGCAAAGAAGAAATTATTATTTAAATGATAAAGTAAAGTGACAAAGTCAAGAAGGATTATTTAAATAATAAAGTGAAGTGACAAAATCAAACAAGATTATTTAAATGATAAAGTGAGGTGACAAAGTCAAGGAGGAATATTTAAATGATAAAGTAATGGAGAAATTTCTGATTATGGAAAGGGGTTAACCCTAAAAATAAGGAAAATAGGTTAAGTGACCTATAAATGGGTTAAATGACCTATAAATGGGTTAAGTGACTTAGAAGATGCGTCTAAGGAAGATAGTTGGAGAGTATAAATAAGAGGCAATGCTCTCTCATTTTACATCACACTTGAGCATATTGAATATCTATAGGTGACTAAGGTAAACAAAGGATATCTAAGCTGAATTTCAAAGGGAAGGTGAACAAAAGAAGGCCGGAATTCAAGGGAGGATAAATTCTTTTGATGATGCTTTCTAAGCTATGTTATTTATAGGTCATCTCACTATTTTCACAATAACTTTTTTTCTAGAATGATTCAGACCATGAAATTGATAGACCATTGAGGAAACATATCCAAGTATATGTGGTAAAATATTCATCTTGTGTTTCATTGTATTTTTGGAGTTACACTCCGTGGAAAATAGGGTTTGTGGCTAGTCCTGAAACTAGTCTAAAACAAGTGTTTCAGGTAAAAACATCATAAATTATTCATAAAATATCAAAATTCAATAAGACCAAATGTGTTGGTTAGAGTATAGTTTGTAGTATTCAGTGTAACATTTTCAGATCCATTCAATAAATATTTTGTGCGGGGAACACTCTACAATGTCGCTCTCTAGAATACGCCAAAACTTAGCAAGGTATGCCATTTTTTCTATAACTCATTTTATGAGAGGTTCCAAGTAGTGACACCTGGAGGATTTGCATAAAGAAAATTGAAGAACATTGTGTAATATTTTTAGATATTTATTCATTATAGGTACATAGTTATGATTATTTCAAGTTAGGGTTGTTGACTAATCCCAAACTAGTCATGTGAGACTAAAGAAAAGTTTGATGAAAATGCTAGTCTCTT
>JZKD02S0213095.1:169603-188319 GCA_000966675.3 Picea glauca | reverse complement strand
AATTCTCGGTTGATTCTTCTCTTATTATCTTGTTTTTTTATTTGGTTCCTTTCTTGTTCAAGGTGAGATTTAAGAGTGCATAAAATTTCATCTGATGTGGTTAGATAGTCTTTCATGGAAAGAACCTTAGAATTGAGAACATATTCCTTAATTGAGGGAGGAAGATAACGATACATTGCTTCAAATGGGGACATTTTTGCTGAGGTATGATATGTACTATTGTACCACCATTATGTGATATGTAACCAATTAATCCATTGTGCCTGACAATAATTCACAAATTCCTTAGGTACCCTTCAAGGAATTTATTAATCACTTTGGTATAGCCATATTTTTGGGGATGGTATGAAGTATTCATTGTTAAGGATGTCCCAACTTGGTGAAATAGTTCCTTCCAAAAGTTGTTAATGAACTTGGGATCCCTGTTGCTTACGGTAACCTTGGGAAATCCGTGAAGCTTAAAATATTTTTAACATAGATATTAACAACTTGTATATCCTTTTCTTTTGAAGAAATCCCAACAAAGTGGGAATATTTTGTTAATCGACCTACTATTACAAATATGGTATTTTTTATTTGAGAGGTAGGAAGACCAGTAATAAATTCCATAGATATTTCAGACCATTTTTGGGTTGGAACATGAAGGGGTTGAAGGAGACCCAGAGTTGATATTGTTTCAAACTTTTTTCATTGATAGGTGTCACATTCTGCCACATATTTTGGAATTTCAAACTACATACCTTTCCAAAAGAAATACTGGTGTATATTATAGTAAGTTTTGAAAAACCCCACATGGCATGTTGTGGGAGAATCTTGTTTTTCTTTCAAAACTTGGAGTTTGAACTTGGACAAGTTGGGTAAAAATATCCTTTGTTTGTACCACAGTATGTCATTCTCTCGAGTGAATTTAGGATTTGTAGTTGGGTTTCTTTCTACTTCGTCTATTAGCTTCCTTATCTCTAGATTTTTGACAAACTCAGTTTGAACTTCTGAGATCCATTCAGGAATGACGATGGACATTGTGCATAGTGTAGAGTCACTATCAAATTTCCTTGATATCCCATCCACAACCAAATTCTCCCTTCTTTTTTTATAAAGAATATCGAATTCAAAGACTTGGATTTTTCTCACCCATTTTTGTTGCTCTAATGAAAGGTTATTATGAGTTAGAAAATACTTCAAGCTACTATGATCAATTTTCACAAGAAATTTCATTCCCAACAAGTATTGTTTCCATTTAACCAAGACCTGCACAATTTCCAACATTTATTTGTCATATGTTGATTTTGTTTTCTCTTTTGGTTTGAATTTTCGAATTTCAAATGCGATGGGATGATTATCTTTCATATGTATGGTACCTAATCCTATTCCTAAAGCATCACATTCAAGGATATTTTTTTTGGAGAAATACAGTGTTGTCAAAACTGGGGTGGATGTCATTAATAGATTCAACCTTTTAAAACACGCTTCAACTTCGTCATTCCATTTAAATGCATCTTTTTTCAATAGTGTTTCTAATGGGGCCACAATTTGCACGTGGTTTGGAATAAATATTTTGTATTACTTAGTAAGACACATGAATCCTCGTAATGATGTGATTTATTTGGGTCCAGTCCACTCGATAATTGCCACAATTTTCTTGGAATCAACCTTGATTCCATCATCTGATACGACATGTCCCAAAAATAGTATCTCTTTTTATGAAAAACTACATTTATATTTGTTAGCATAGAACTTATTCTCTTGAAGGATTTTTAATATTGTCTCCATGTGCTTGAGGTGTAAGTTCCAGTTCTTGCTATAAAAAATGATATCATCGAAGAATACAAGTACACAATTTTGTAGGTATGGATGAAATAAATCATTCATTATTGCTTGGAAGGTAGCAAGAGCATTGGATAAATAGAAAGGAATGACCCAAAATTTGTACAACCCTTTGTGGGTACATAAAATAGTTTTGGGAATGTCTTCCTCTTGAATTATTATTTGGTAATAACCTGATTTCAGGGCTATCTTGGAGAAATATTTAGCACCATGGAGCTCGTCCAATAACTCATCCATAATTGGAATTGGAAATATATAATTTATTGTAATTTTGTTCAATTCTCAATTCTCAATACAAATTCTATATGATCCATCCTTTTTCCTAACAAGTGTGATCGAAGCTAAGTAAGGACTCCTTTTTCATGTAATAACACTGTAGTTCAATACTTTTTTAACCAAGCGCTTGATTTCTATCTTATGTTGGTGCGAGTGTCTATAATATTTTTTTTCTAATTGGGGAAGAACTAGGGATCGATTCCATGACGTGGTCTCTAGAACAAGGAGGAGGAATCCCATAAGGAGGTTCCTAAAAAAATGGTGTTATATTTTCCAAGAATTTTGTCTAATTTCTTGGGATCATCATTTTTTTCCTCATTAGTAGTTCCATCTATTGCATAATAGAGTAAGAAATAAGCACATGCTCCCTTTTTAATCATTTTTTCCATCTTATTAGACAAGACTATTTTTGGAGGAGGACAATTAATTCCATGTAGTTTGTACTTTTCCCCATTTTCATAAAATCTTATAAATTGCTCTTGTAAGTTTAATCCAATAGTACCAAGCGTGGCTAATCATTGGGTGCCAAAAATAATATCTACCCCTCTGATTGAAATAACATACATAAGATTAGTCATTCATGGATACTTCTACCTTGTGGCATCTCCCAACACATGAAGTAGTCCTCTTTCCTAGGATGGAGACTTGAAATTCAAAGGTAGGATAGATGAGTATGTTTAATTTCCTTGCTATCTTTGTATCTATAAAGTTATGTGAACTACCTCTATCTATGATAACTATTACTTTAGTTTTCTTAACATATCCATAAACTTTAAGAGTTTGGGGTTGAGAAATACCCGTGATTGTGGTGATAGAGAGTGCCATACTTATGTTTTGATTTTATGATTCATGGGAATTTTGTGAGTCTCCATTATTTTTTTCTTCATCTGATGAAGATATTTCCCCTGCTTCCCCACCCTTATCATTGTCACTCTTGTCTATTTCACAATGATTTTTTTTTCCTTGCACTTATGGCCTAGTTTCCAATTAAGTGTGTTACATTTAAAGCATCGATCCTTATCTTGTCTCGTATTTGGTGGCGGTGTCCTTTTGTGAGGGGTAATTTATTTGGAGATAGAGTCTTCAATTGAGCGCATTGATGTATTTTGATATGCTTTAAGTTTCTGTTCAACAATTTTGGCTTTCTAACAAGCTTTCTCAATATCCTTAATGTCAAGTAATTCAAGCTCATTTTGGATATTTTCTTTCAACCCTAATAAGTTTATTTGAAGTATCCAATATTATGATATATTAGGAACATGGGTGGCTAGCACATGTAGATCTTGAAAAAATTCATCCACTATATCATACCATTGTAATCGAGTGATTTAAGAAAAAAACCCCATTTTCTTCTGTGTCGATAAAATGTGGGAAGAATTTCTTTTTTAATACAACTCAATCTCTTGCTAGAGATTTGGATTTTTCTCTCCACCATAGGAACCATTCATAGGCAAAGTCTATTGTATGTATAGATGTGACATTAATTTTTTATTCATCATAAAAAATTTGGTAATACCTGAAGTATTGTTCGCTTTTATTTACCCATATTGTTGCTTCTCTTATGTTCAATCCATTAAATTTTGGAACACTAATATTTTCCTTGGGAATTCCATTATTACATGTCCCCATGTTGGACGAGTAGTGTGATTGGGGAGGCATCCAGTGTGAAGTTGAATTTCCATGGCTTATATTCCCATTCATTATTGCTTTGATCTTGATTCTCATATCACTGTAGTTTCTACTGTACTATGCTAGTCCTTTGTTCAATTTGCCAATTTTGGCATCCAACAAAGTATTTACTTGATTTATAAGTCCTGCAAAAAATTATTTAAGGCCTTAAATGATTAGTTCCACATGGAGGGAGTGTTGTCATCTAATCCTCCTACATTTTTCTTTGATCTCTTCATTGTTTCTCATCGATAAGAAGACACAAGACATCTGTTACTGACAGAGAAGAGGGAAATTAAACCAATTTACAACTATCTATTTCAAGAGAGGGAATCATGAGGCAAGGAGGAAATGACAAGGGTATCAATGTAATCATGAGAAACTCATGATATTGAAGGAGACTGCAAGGTTTTACGCTCATAAATACGTGGAAATGCTTGAGTGTGGGTGGGATGGTGGCAGGGTGAGGTGGAACCGTGAGAATCACGAGGGGGAGAGAATTGAGTAAGTGGAATCGTGAAGGAGAGGGAATAAATCGTGGTCAAGAGAATCAAGGTCATAGTCAAGATGAATGATGGTTTGAATGAAATGAGGGTGACATGCAAAGTGAAGTGAAATTCACAGGTTTTGAATGGTGTTAGGGTGAGGTGGGAAGTGAAGAAACATTCACGGGGTTGGGAGTCATGAACGAAGGTAGAGGAAACAGGGTTGGTTGTGGTGTGTGAGGGATGATGGTGAATGGTCAGAGGGATGATGCGAAAATGAGGAGGTCGAGGGAAGAACGGTCTGATACAACTTATATTGATTTTTATTATTCAATGTCTATTCAATTTATAACAACTTGTATAAATACACGTAAATGAGTAAATTCATTTATTTTTAGACAAAAGGGTGTGACTTTAAATTTAATTAATGTAAACGTAATATACAAATAAAAGGTATATTATAGTGAATGGCATAATTTATGAACACTTGTTGGAATCTTACATGGGTGGATTAAAAGAAGACATTAAACACGAGCTTTTCTTATGAAATTCTACAAATATTATGGAAGCTATGCAATCAGATCATCATATTCAAGACAAAAATAAGGCTACACATAAGTATACCATTGAAGCATGCACATGAAGAATATATTGTTTCAGGTTTATAAGACACACGTACCTCAATCGAAAAGGTTGAAAGCTCAACAAATGGATGAAAAAGAGCAAAAGGACTATGTTTCAATTGTGACAACAAGTACAATAAGGGGAATTATAGTGAGAAGGCATTATTCTACATATAATGTGAAGAGGAATAAGATCAAGAATTGGAACCACAACAATATCCAGATATAGAAGAGACTACTCCAACAATATCTTGTCATGCATTGGCCGACATCGGTACTCCAAAAACCTTCAAGATAAAAGTATACATCAAAAACAAAAAGGTAACAATATTGATTGATTTTGGTAGTACCCATAATTTCATCAATTAAAAATTAGCAAAATAATTTAATTGTTTTGTATATCCCGCACCAGAGTTTCAAGTAATGATTGCAGATAGAGGTGCCATAAATTGTTTAGGGAAATTCCATAGTGTTAATCTCAACATGGGGGAGTAATTTCTGGATAGCCCCATGATTTCCATCCAAATGGGGGGTGTTGATGTTGTATTAGGGGTCCAATGATTACAATCATTGGGAAAAATGGCCCTTAATGTTCAAGATATTTTCATGATATTTTCCTTAAATGACAAGAAAATTGAGCTTAGAGGTATCCAAGGGAAACCCTCTAAAGTGAAAATCTCTAATACCATGACAAAATTACTCAAAAAGAGACATCGGGATATAGTTGCACAATTGTGCTCACTTGATGTTCAAACATATATACCCTCTGCTCCATTAGACCTCCATTTGGAGAGATTCCTAAGGGTCTTCCACCTACTCAATATCATGCCCATATTATTCATCTATGACCAACAAGTGTACATCCATTCTTCCATGTTTATTTCTTAAATAAGATAATCAATGACAATATCCCAGTGCAAACTATTTTATTAGAGACTAATTGAGAAGGGAAAATCATACTAGAACTAGAGACAAATATTGAAATAGGGATTAAGAAGTTGTGAAATCGAGCAATTACTGAGTATCACGTTAAATGGAAGAAACTACCAATGGAAGCGACTACATGGGAAGATGGTTTCTTCATGCAAACACACATGTGGTTATTCAAGTGTTGAGGAAAAAAATTGTTGGAAGGGTAGGACATGTTAATCCCTATACACATCCCCATAAACAATCCTATGTTAGGTATAAAACCCTTTATTAATCCCTAGATATTGAATTATTACATTTCTAGTGTTATATTTGTATGTTGGCTAGAACCCTTCGTTGCACACTTTCATTATAATTTTACCCTTTTTCCTATATATATAACAAGGACACTTAGTCTTAGGATCATCTTATCCCATCTCATATTGTATTTTGAATTGGATATATTGTAAAATGAGGTTTACCCCTTGAAGTGGGATATATTCATTGAATTTTTATTATTTTTAAGTCGTTGGATCATAACAATTATAGTGTAATTCAATTCAGCAAGAGTTAAATTCTTCCTAAAAAAATAAATTTCATAGGGTTGGTGATCTTCATTTTTTCCCAGAACTTCTCCAATGGCTATATATGAAGCATAAGTTCATATATGAAAGGGAAGGGAATAGTTTGGTCCTTGTAAGACTTGTGCTACAAAAAGTTTCTCTTTAATAGCTTCAAAAAAATTAGGGCATTGATTAGTAAAAAAAAATCATTGTCTTTTTTAAGCAATTTAAACAAAGGTGATGCTACTTTTGTAAAATTTTCAATGAAGCGTCTACAATATCCTGCATGTCCTAAAAAAATCTGTACATCTTTTTGAGTATTTGGAATAGGTGGTTTAGAAATAACTTCAATTTTTGTTGGATCAACCTTGATTCATGCACAAGAGATAACATGGCCAAGAACAATGCCTTCAGTAAGTACCACATGAAAATTTTCATTGCTCAATGAAATATTTGTTTCCTGACATTTGATTAAAACTTTTTCAATATTTTCCAAAGCTATTTAAAATGAATTACCGTAAATAGTGAAATCATCTATATAAATCTCAACACAATCATGGATTAAGTTAGAGAAAATACACAAAAAAACTCATTGGAATGTAGTAGGAGAATTGCATAACCCAAAAGGTAATACCCTGTAAGTGCATGTTCCCCATGGGAATGTAAATGTAGTCTTATCTTGATCTTCAAGAGTGATTTGTATTTGATTGTAACCACTAAACCCCTCATGAAAAGAAAAAAAATTCTTACTTGCTAAAGTAGCTAAGACTTGATCTATGAATGTAAGAGGGAAATGATCTTTTAGAGTGGCTTTGTTTAATTCATGATAATCAATACAAACATGCCAATTACCATTTTTATTTGGAACTATTACTAAAGGTGAAATACATGGACTAACTGAAATAGGGTAAATTGAGTTCAAATTTAATAATTTATGCAATTCTTCTTTTACAACTTATTTTAAAATATGATTCATATGTCTTTGGGGTTGTATAATAGGTCAACTATTCTCCTGAGTGTAAATATGATGTGTGAAAATACTTGGATGAATTCCTTGCATATTGATGTAATCCCATGCAAATGACCTACAATGTTTTTGTAGTAATTTGATTAGTTGATTCTTTTGAGACTTCTCAAGATTAGGATTAATATTTAGTGTTTTTCCTTGATAAATATCAACAAGCGTACTACACGATTCTAACATTGCATGTAAAGAAGACATATAATCAAATAGTGATGAAGTATTGATAGTGCAATTTTCTTGAAAATGTGTATCCAAGATATGATCAAAAGATTTCCCCGTAGGATACTGAATGAGATAAGGATTGGTAATAAAATTATTAATTAGATCATCTTCAATATCCTCTTTGAGAATCATAGCTTGGTCAAGTGACAATTTTGGTTGTAAGAATTCAACATCACCACTTTCATTATCAATCCATTAAGATATTTTTGAATCTGTTGAAGGTTTTGTTGGTGCGTACAAAGTAAACTTTTTGATTTAATCTCAACATAAAATTGTCATATCCCTAGATCTATAACTAATGAATGTATCAGTAGTAGCTAACCATGGTCTCCCTAGAATTAATGGGTAACTACTCAAATTATAATTTGGTTGTAAAACCATAAAATTTGTGGGGTATTCCTACAAATCCAAGGAAATAATGATATCTTGTAAGACTCCTTCAAGTTTAATACTATATCTATCTTCTAATTGTAATACTATAGGAGTGGGACAAAGATGAAGCAAATTCATATTTTCCATGGTTCCTTTAGTCATTACATTAATTTCATCTCCCAAGTCAATTAAAGTATTTGCAATTGAAATATTGTTGATATGAATATTGACAATAGGACTTCCATGATCAACATATTTTGCCATAAAAATACTTCTTGACATCAAATATGCTAATTTGCCAATGTATTGAACAATTTGTGGATCCTTTTTCTTTCTTCCTAGTTTTCTTAAACATAATTCCCTAACTAATTTTGTATAAATTGGAACATCTTTTATAGATTGAAATAATAGAATTTTAGCACAAACATTCTTCAATTCTCCTCATAAATCAAATTTACGTTGAATTACAAGTTTGTCCAATGTTAACCTCTTTGGAAAGGGAGGAGATTTGGATGATTTTGGTTGATATAATTGTGAAGAAGAATTATGTATTATTGTAGTAAGGATATCATTATTCTTTGATTGATCCTCCTCATTTTCCTCTTCAATAATTATTGGAGAATTTTTGTTAACTATATTCCTTGATCATAAATGGATATCTTGTAATTAAACAAGGGTAATCATGTATGTTGGAATAGTTTGTAACTCAGTATTGTAAGCCAACTGATCTGCCTTATTTTTTGGATTTGGAACGAGTTGAGAAGGTATTTGAGTTGGTATTTGAAGGGTTGGTTTCTTGGCAATCACAATTGTTGTTGCAGAATTTGTTGTTGTTGAGGCTGTGAAGGATATTATTGTTGTTGGATTGGAGGATATTGTTGTTGTTGTATTTGTGGGGGATATTGATATTGTTATGAAGAATAAGGAATTGAATGTATGTTTCCATAAGTAACCGTCACAATCCTTGTTGCCAAGATTGGTTTTGAACTTGCTAAGGAGTCCATGCTTTCCAAAAAATGGTGGAAACCAATTTTGAGGGGAATATTGTTGATTAAAATAATATGAAGAATATTGTGGTGCAATGGCTTGTGTCATAATTGATTCCCGAGGCTTCCATGCTCAGTTTGGTGCCACAAAACAAAGTTGTTTTGTTCCTTCATCATTTCCTTGATATACTACTTTGAATTTTGGTAATGAAGGGATATTGTTTGTTGTATGATTTTCTACATAAATAACACAAAATTCAATATTATTAATAGGAAAATATTGTAATGGATGTTTATTTCTATGCTTGGAACAAAAAATAGCTAAAGTTGCATTCTCATCCTCTTGCTTCTTTTTAGTTTGTAATATATCTAATTGTGAGGTAAGAGATCTAAGAATATTAGTTATGAATTTATCTAATAAATTTCCAAGTTCAACTCTTGTTACTCCTCCTATTGTTGATTTATTAACTTTAGAAATAACGTCTCTAAGTCCTTTACCACATTTAGCTTTACCTTTAGAGTAGCACTTGCACAAATCACAATTTTCTTGATAAGTTAATTGAGACACATCCCCATAGCCCATGAGGTTAAGTAAATCTATGCATTCATCCCTAATTCCTCGTAGAAAAATAATCTGAATAATATCCATATCTAATTTATTTTGATTGGACCTTTGAATATTATATTGAAATCAATCGACATAGTCTTCTAAGATTTCCTCTTCTCTTTGTGTCATCTTAAAAATATCTTTACACAAATCTCTATCTTCACAATACTCTTGATAGTTTTTAAGAAAATATTTATGCATATCATCCCAAGTTTTAATGGCATTACCTCCTAATCCTGTAAACTAGTGCAAAGCTACATCTTTAAGAGTAGAAAGAAATAATTTGAGATTTTGGGAATCGCTAGAATAATCATAATTATGACAAAGTACATCAAATTCAAAGATAAATGTAGCAGGATCCAAAATTATCATTCCATGAAAATTTGGTAATGTTTATGGTGCAATGTTTTTCATTTGAACTTTTGTCACAAGTTCCAAAATAGGGAACCCAAGGGTTACCTCTTATTCCACATTTCATGTTGCTTATTCCTCTGCCATGCTCTTTTTCTAGAAATTTTCAGATCCTATAGATGGAACAAAATGTTTTGGTTCTTCTACTGGATTTGTTTCAAATGATAATTTTGGTCCTTCTATTTTTCCACTAATTAATTTTTCTTGTATAGTATCATGTGAAAATAATACATCTTCCACAATTTCACTTACTTCAAGATCTTTTCCTTTCACTTGAAATCCAAATATTGTGTTTGGTTTTCCTCCTCTTCTGAATCTAACTACCAATGGGTTAGTAGATGAAGTGGATTTTACTTCACCATGAGTTGGAGTGGTTGGAGTGATTCTTCYTRTACCATGAAGAAATATTCCTCTAGGATCTATAGGTMTATTCATGCATCCTACATTAACATGTTTTAAAGTCAGTGAAATAAATAYTGAAGGRTCCCCTATATGGYATATTTTTCACCTATCGTAACCCCTCTTTTGCCACTCTAAACCACCCAAAAGYCTCTCTCTTTTGCTTATATTGGTCAMTAGATAATAATTGGCTCATTAGATGTCTTRGATTGCATTTWGGTTATTTTTMATCTATAATTATGGTTGTAGGTGAGTTTGATTTGTTGCTACTGACTTGTGAATTATGAATTCCTTAATAGGTGATAAAATAATAATAAGTACATGGTTTTCTTTTTAAAGATGATTTAAATGAGTTTCTAGGTTTCCATATTACTTATGGTTGAACATAAAGATTTGAAAACCGAGTTAATGAAGGAATATGCAACAAACAATATTTCAACTGATTTCCATAGCACTACCACTACTCTAAATACGTTTTAAACCACTTCTGGATATGAAAATAATTGTGTACCAGTTTAGCAAAGATTACAGATATTGGTTGTGACCTCTTTACAAAGAATCTCGCCCATCATTTGTTGCTCGAGGAATCTCACATCATTTTATGTTCATGGAATTGTGTATCTAGAATCAAATTCGTACTTGAGCTAAAGAACAATTCAAATTCATTATCTGTGATATGAAGTGGGTAATGACAACTAGTTTTGATTCTTCTTTTCATCCAATATGATGTGGAACAAGGGAAATATGTTTGAAGTATTTGCTGGTAGTTTTATACTTTGTTACATGTTTTTAACTCGTTTCTAAACATGGCATAAGCCATTTTTCTATATAATGTATGGAGAGTGACTCCATGGATATTGTTTAGAAGATGATGTAAAATAATTGGAGCTTCAGGAATAAAAGGAAGAGCACCTAGACCTCTGCATTCTTTGTTGGTTATCTCTTGAATGTGTGAGTGTTGATTTCCATTTGCTAAGCATTGTTATAATCCTAAATCGTTGTTCTATAGAAGGGGGCCACTCTAGAGAACAAGATTTTTGAATTTGTATATAGTTATCTTTGATGTATGTATAGATATCTTCTTTATTTCATCATCTAGATTTACTTTCTTTTTACTCTATTTTCATTTACAAGTTGTAGATATCTAGGTTATTTCCATAGGTTGCATGTTCTTTTTAATTCATGTTGCATGTTTCCTTTACTTTCATTTTCTTCTTCCTCGCCCTTTATTCGTCTCTCAATCCTCCAACCCTACTTCTTACCCTTCCTCTTATTACCCTCATACTTTCTCTTTTCTTCTTTATCCTGTATCATTTTATTTCCTTTCACTAAGACATGATCCTTTTTCATCTTAGACTTCTCATCTCCAACCCTTGATTCTTCAACACTAATTACCTTAGCCCTATAACTAGCCCTTTGATCCTAGACACAATGAAAAATGCACATCAAATCAATGTTTTGATTCCTTGATCAACTATTTACACCATTATCAAACAAGAATCACAATTCCATGAACAAAAATGTGGAAGTTGTTTTAGGAATAAGTGAGACACTCTGTGAATTCCACGGTGGTTATGTTAGGCTCTCACTATATCCACCTCATAGATAATGGGACACTTCATTTCCCTGTGATGGTTATATCAAGATACCATTATCATTATACCACATTTTGAATGAGATATTTGATTTTATTCTTGCTTTAGGTAATTGTGCATTAGCCATAGGATCTTGCAAGGGTCATATCACACAATTTAGGAGATGGGTATTTGTAATGTTTGGTACATGGATAGATTACATCAAATATTATACACTTACACAAATTACCACAAACCGAGATCATTATTCAGAAAAAATTGTTGGAGAAATTTATATTTTCGACACACTAGTTCAGTGGGAGTTAACTGACTAGTTCTATTTTAGACTTTCTATTTTTACCATCACTATTATGCATGCATGCATTCTTAAGGAAAGCTAATTGCTTGATTTTTTTTATTAATTATGGAATGTTTTTCCCTATATATGAGTGTATTCCACTCATTCATTGTATCATGTTGATCATGATCTATGTATCAATCATCAGCTCATTGGAGTAGTGTGAATATATTTTCTCATTCTTCCATATTGAATCTCTCTTCCTTTCTTGATAAGCTTTGTTTGTACTTACTTTAGCTAGATCTCATGTGCAGGTTTCCATGAAACACTGACATGGTATCAGAGTGATGTTTCTTGGAGCAAGCCAAACATGCCAAAGAATAAGGAAAATCGGAGTTTCGACGAGCTAAATCCGTGGTCATACATTTCAGTAGTTATTCCTACCAAAATATTATGTTTTTGAGGAAACGAACCATAAAGAAAGTAAATCGGCCCATTTTGGAAGTGGGTTTTCAACCGTTTGGAGAGATTTCTCACCGTTTTCTTAGAAAGTAAGTCGTAATATAGCCTCATGAAACTGATACGAATCTGTGGTCGTACCTTTCTACATTCAGTGCTCCCAAAATATTACGTTTTGGAGGAAACGACCTATGAGGAAAGTAAATCGGCCCATTTTGGAAGTGGGTTTTCAACCGTTTGGCGAAATTCCTCACCATTTTCTCATAAAGTAAGCCGCAAGATCATCTCTTGAAACTAATACGAATTTTCACTTAAAGTGCCCTTTCTACCGTGATTTCTTAATTTTTCACTTGATTTCTTAGGGGTTATTAGGAAGAGTGGGAGAGATGGATATGAAAACTATTATACAATCAAACTTGGTGGTAATCCTCACACCATACAATTATTTTGATTGGAAGCCCAATGCGACATTCCAACTCAAAAGAAAAGGACTATATAATTTGACGATGGTGGTAGAAACAAAACCTACATCAGCGATTGAGAAGATGATATGGGCGAACCGTAAGGATGAGGCCACATGAATACTTCTTGAGTTAATCGCCATTGATTTTTGGTTTCATGTTGTCGCATGCAAGACTCCAAATAAGATATGGACCACCTTGGAAAGACTCTTTGGAAAGCAGGATGAGATGCAAGGTCATATGCTTGAGGTAGAGTTGAATACCTTAGACCCTAAAAGTTTTGATAATATACAAGATTTCCTTACTAAATTTAAATCTTTGATTTTGAGCTTGGGTGAATGTGGTATTGACAAGTCTACACAAGAGAAACAACTTATTATAACAATCTTGGCCAAGCTAGGACCATAATACATTGTATATGTCTCCAATTTCCATTTTGGAAGATGTATTTTTGGAACAAATTGGAAAATGCCTACGTTGGCTCAGTTCATTGAGTCTCTTACACAAGAACAGACAAAAATCATACAGATGGGCCTCATGAAAGATCCCAAATCACATGCACTCACCATGCATGATGGAAAAGGGTCATACAATCAGAAATCGAAGCAGAAATGAAAGGAATTATTACATCCAGAGTAAAAAAAGGAGGGATATTCCAAACCCTTCAGGGATTCTTCAGGTTCCAAAGATTATTCAAATTCCAAAGGGAAGAAGAAGAAGGGAAAGCAGTGCACATGTTGCAATAAATTGAATCATGAAGAATCCACATGCATGAAGAAGCAGGTCGATCTTATGACACAGGTACTTCAGAGGAATAACCCCGGAGACTTCATTCCTGAAGGAGCCAAGAAGAAGAAGGAAGAAGACCATGCAACGAAGAAAGGTAATCATTATGCTCTGGTTTCAATTAATTCCTCATCTAATTCATGGATTATAGATTCCAGTGCATCCCATCATATGGCAGTGAAAGAGGAAGTTTTATCTTCTTTGATTCCATGCTCAAGACCCCCTATTCTCATGGGGGATGATACTCCAGTAGTAGTAGCAGGAGAAGGGAGAGTGGAACTCCACAATGGAAGTTTTGAGAATTTTTTACATGTTCCAAAGATTTCTATGAATCTGCTCTTAGTTTATCAGATCACTCAGAAGGGTAAAAAGGTTGAATTTACATTAGATTCAGTTTCAGTAATTGACATGCATGACAATTCCATCATTGTAATTGGTGAGGTGGATCACAAGTCAAGGTTGTATAAATTCACTAAGTTTTCTTATGATGAATCCTCTATTCTACTTACACATAAGGAGAGTACTTTGCATGCACCTCCAGTGCAACATGCATATACTCTTATGCTTCCATCGGTTTCAAACATCAGAGATGATTCCATACACTCAGATTTTGTACATGGAAATAAGCAGGTAGTACATCTAGATAAGAAGCCAGTGACGAAGCTTCAACAGATGCCCAAGAAGGCACAAACCACACTTCATCCAGCAGGAAACTTTGCAAGGAATCCATTGGATTCAAGGATGACTTGATCTCAGCATGAGGAGTCTTCTCATGTACTTTCATCTTTAGAACCTGTGATGTCCATGCATTGCTATATGGTTCAATCTACTGATCCACATAACTACAATAGGGTTGTGGGAAATCAATTATGGAAAGCAGCCATGCAGAAGGAGTATGACTCACTCCTATAGAACCAGACTTGGAATCTGGTTTCGCATCCACCAGAAAGGAATATTTTCAGGTGCAGATGGGTCCACGGGATCAAGAAGTACAAGGCCCGATAGGTTTCCAAAGGACTTCATCATATCCATAAATATTTCTACATCTTCACGAAGACTTTCAGTGAGCAAAAGTTTCAAACTTTACGGGATCGTCTTGTAGTGAAGAACAAAGTTGCCTAGCAGCTGTCATTTTCTTCTTTTGATACATTATCTTTTGAGGGGGGTTTTGTTCCCACATGGTTTTCCCTCTTTCCTCACTTTTATTTAGTGTTCATTAGTTGCATTGTACATGAGTACCTAAAATGGCCTAGTAGCCGGGACTCATTTTTTACTCCATAGTGATGCTTAGGGGGTGTTGGAGAAATTTCTATTTTCGACACACTAGTTTAGTGGGAGTTAACTGACTAGTTCTATTTTAGACTTTTTATTTTTACTATCACTATTATGCATGCATGCATTCCTAAGGAAATCTAACTGCTTGATTACTTTTCTTAATTATGGAATGGTTTTCCCTATATATGAGTGTATTCCACTCATTCATTGTATCATATTGATCATGATCTATGTATCAATCATCAGCTCATTGGAGTAGTGTGAATATGTTTTCTCATTCTTCCATATTGAATCTATCTTCCTTTCTTGATAAGCTTTGTTTGTACTTTCTTTAGCTAGATCTCTTGTGTAGGTTTCCATGAAACACTGACATAAATAGCTTGTGGATCAAAATCTTGTGGCATCACTAATCTCATTGAGAACAAAGTTCAGACAATCCATTTTCAGTAGAATAATTGGATAGATATTTAAAACATTTTACTAGTGTGTATTCCCCTATGAATCTAGTTTATAACCCAACTTGACTCATCTCATTTTGATATCATAGGAGAAATTTATGCCCTAATTACTAACTCCCTATCCTAAATCTACATTGATATAACTCTATTTCCCCAACTATTCTTTGGTATACTTGACCCAACTTGTGTTTGATTCTTGTCCACATAATCCTAGGCCTTCATGCTTGGGTCTCTATTGAACTACAACAAGATTCATAATCTGTTATCCTTTCTTGCCTATCCCTTGGACCTTGTAGCCCATTTTCCTCAAAAACTTGAAATTGATGCCTCTAGTGTGCTTTTTGAAATCACTAAAAGGATCTTGAGGAAGGATCTTGGAAGGTGATTTTACCATGCTTGACTCTGTCATAGCGTTGAATTTCACAATGGTAATGGGAGTGGTTTTTTGGTCTCTTGGATAGATATATGTAGCTTCTTCAATGCCTCTTCCTTTTCTATAAAATTGTGTTATATCTCAACAATGATTTTAGTGAACCTCTCCTCTTACCAATTATCCAATTGAGTGAATTTCTCCTCCAATTGCAAGAGATACAATATACTCTTGTCTAAGTCTACCCTCATGGTGCTGAGGAGTCTTAGTGTTTATTAAGCCCTTTTTCCAACTCATTTCCTTTTTTTCCTCCAATACAAACTTTCCTTTTGGATCTCCTTGTTTAAGTCTCTTAACTCTTCCAACTTCTCCATCTTCAAATATTTTTCCATGGTAGTTGATTCAAGGTCTCTGGAAAACCTACTATAATACCATATGATCTATAAATTGTAGGTATATGACCTATCCATCTCACCAACATAAATACTTTGCAGAAAGAAAAATCAATTATCTACTCTTGGTACAAATTATGTGTGGAAAATTCTACAAATTTCTTAGCCTCTAACCACCAATAGGCATAAAAGGGATCTATTATATAGACTTGGTATTCACTAGTGTGGTGCCAAGGCTGGGTATTATGCAATCAAACAATCATATGGTAAAACACACACACACACACACACACACACACAAAGATATATAGATATTCCCAACCCAAAGAAAACCAACACAATAAGTGGATAATGATATGTTCTCAACTCTCTTTCCTTTGTAAATATACACATAATAAAGTTGACTTGGTTAGGCCAATATAATGAGTCAATAAAAACACTCACACATGCATATAAATATTTAAATACACAACAAATTGAATGGATATAAGTGACTAGAGGTGATTATCTTGGTTGTAGATTAGCATTAAATCACCAAACCTTCAATAATTGAACATAGGCACTATATGATCAAGATTGGCTTGGTTGTAGTTTAACAATGAAGTTCCCAAGCTTCAATAATCAAACATAGGATTTATATGATCAAGAAAATCCCAATTTTCACCCTTCCAATTAAGTAGATAGAAATAGTGTGATAGGAAATTCTATTACCATCTTGATTTTCCCCAAATGATTCAAATTTTCTAGCATGGAATTGTTTATGGAAATGGAGGTAGAGTGTATTGCAAAATGTAATGAAATCAATCAAACATGAGTTCTTCTCACTAGGAATACTACCATACCGAGGTAAGAGAAAATGATTGGCTATTTGAGAGGAAGGAAACACACCCAAAATAGGTTACACCATGTTCACAACTCAATCCTCTTAGGATAAGTATCCTACACACATTGGAGGAATCAAGGAGTCAAAATGAACTAAAAAGTATGCTACTAGTTTAAATCCTAATGCAAACCATCAATGCATTGGTTAAACCTAGTAATTGGGTAGTTTGCAATATGTGGGGATGCATATGAGTTCAAAATAAATCAAGCACGATTTTACTAAACAATTATTTAAACCTAAACATCAAATTAAAGTCAAAACAAAATCAAATAAGCACAACTCAATCATAAAGCAATAAATCACACCATGACATGGATATTTTTTAATATTGGAAACCCAAATGGGAAATATAACATTTAGTGGGGATATTTTGTTCTTAGTAAATGGTTACAAGAGTGAGCTATGCACTCTCAACTAATATTATGATGCATTCTTACTGAGTGTCAAATTTTCACAAATTTCTTTGGCTCAAAGACAACATTCAATATTCGAATGAGATTCTTCTTATGAATCCTTCATGCTCTGTTATTTCCTTCCTTCTTCATTTTTTTTGTCAATATATCTTCTTCACACAATGCCCAATTGGGGAATAGGGTGGAATCTGTTACGAAACATAGAGAACATTCTGCAGACAATTGAAGAGAGAATAAAATTTTGAAGACAAAGGGTGGTGTCTAAAGACATTGTTACAACGCTTAAGCATCATGCATTGTGATCAGAACATCACATTGCATTTTTCACATCTTGATCGCATGATCTACATGTTATTTTCAATGACCCACGAGGCCTGTTATTTATAGATTCAATATCTAACCAACTTCCATGAAATTGGGAGGATATCGTCCACATATAACCATCTATTGTTAGAGTTGACTCTGTCAAATCTGCGTCGTCTGGTCGGCTCGATAAGGATTCTCGACTTGATCGTCCATGTTTCCAACTCGTAGTAGATTGTTGGGTTGGATCCACTACTCAACTATCTTCAACTTTTGGTCCACTATCTGACTGACATGCATGTTGACTACTCGACCGACTATTGTATAGATCTTGTTGATCACTCGATCGATTGTTTCCAGATGTAGGTCGACTGCCCAATAGACTGAATCTAGGAAAAGTGTGATGAACTATGAATTCTTAATGTTCCAACACCCCCCATCATCACACATCTCTAGATATCCAGGAAGTGAAATTATGTCATCATGACACCCCTCATAATTTCATCTTCCTAAATCCTGAGCCTTGTATGGAGCTTGATAAATATATCTTCATATAAATATTTAGTGAATATATCAACAACTTGATCATCTTTTCTGCAATATTCAAGAGATACAATGTTCTCATGAACTAATTGTCTCAAATAGTGATCATGGATCTCAACATGCTTCATCTTA
>JZKD02S0213095.1:149357-159865 GCA_000966675.3 Picea glauca | reverse complement strand
TTGATTCCAAATATTTTATTATATCTAAACTATATAGAAAAAATATTTCTTTTTTCAAATCTAAATTATGTAATTCATGATATTAATGGATTTCAAATATCTTGATATGTGTAGATTTCAAATATTTTATTGCCTGAACCCAAAATATTTCTTTTTTCAAATATAAATTATCTAATTCATGACATAGGTTTGTAATAGAGAATTAAAAATGATGTAATTTATGTTAATTTCTTATTTTTTAAATAAAGTTATTACTTTAGAGACCCACTACTTTGTTTTCAACGGGAAAATTTCTCGATTATATTAAAAATATAATGTGTTTTCTAGGCAGAGAAGATACAATGCACAGCTAAGGTGACATAATTGTCAAATGAAGCTTTCGCCAATAGTGGTCTGTCGTTCAGTAAATGGAGAAAGTTCATAGAAGAAAAAGTGAAAAAACCAAGTTACATGTGTGAGCTGCTATATCTAGCAGACAAAATATTTCAAGTAAATCGAAGATCAGAAATAGTCTACATTGACTCAAAACATGAAAGATCGTTGAGATGAGATGAGCAAAGCTTATAATAGAGATAGGAAGTGGGGAGGGCCCCCATGGCCATCTAAACAGAGGTTGTATGTTATAATGCCCTCTTTTTTCTGTAGCGCTACCTTAGATAGTTGATCTACGGAATTGTTGTGCTCATGGTAGATGTGTTTGAAGCTGATTTTTTTGAAAGAGGGTAGAAGTAATTCGATTATGTCCTTCCAAGCCAGGAGGGAGATAGCTTGTAGATTGCCCCTATTGTTCAATCACTCAATAATAATTCTGGAGTCCCCAAGTATCTGAAGAGCTTCAATTTGAAGTCTGGAGGCCATATATAGAGTGGCCCATGCACCCAATAGTTCAGCTCTGGTGTTGGTACACGGGCCACAATTAAAATTCCATCGATAGGATGATTTTTTTGTAATTTTGATCAATCCTCCAGCACCGCTCTGTGTGCCATTTGATAGTGTTGCTCCATCGAACCATCCAGTTGAAGTATCCTCAAAGTCATGTGTCCTCTTTGTGTTCTGCAATCTTGGCTTACAAGGGTGAATGTCATTCCATCTTTTAAATAAACCAAGTGTTTTGTATGTTGTTGTGCTTGTGGATGGGGTCTCATTTCGATTTTTTTTTTTTTTTCTAATCAGCCAAATGGACCAGCATACAAGGGATGGAAGATATTTAAATTTGTGTTCCCTATGAGTCTGAAGATCAAAGAAAACAAAGAGATATGGCCCGTCCCAAGTAGAATTAAGGTCAAGAACCAAAGTAATTTTTTCCCAAACCAATCTGGAGAAAGGGCACTTGATGAACAGGTGGTCCATAGAATTAGCATCATTGAAACAAAGACGGAAAATATTTGGTCCTATCCAACCTTTTCTTTGAAGGATATCCCAGGTGTTTAGCTTATAAGTGGTCATGAGCCAAATGAAAAGTTTAATCTTTGAAGGAAGATGCCAGCTCCAAAGTTGTTTTCTCCAGCCCTTAATATTAGATTGCCAAAGCGTGTGAGTAATCTCTGTATAGACATTCTGGACAGTGAGTTTGTGCGAATGGTCACCCCCTGACCACTATAGTTGATCATCCAATTCATTTAAATGAATACCAGCAAGTGCTAAGGCCGAGCAGAAGGTGTTCCAAATTGGTGCAAGCTATGCATTGATTTCGAGTGTATCACTGGAGATCCACCTGTCAGGTAAAGAAGCCGAATAGGATCGTTCTCGGGCTTGGTATAGATACCAGATATTTCTGGAATGTAAATGCGCTAACAGTTGTGGTGGTAGTAAAGTGGCATCTCCTAGACCAAGAATGCGGTCGCGGCCAAGAGTGATGGAGTGGCCCGATCTCGACTGCCAACAAAGCCCACGCAATAACCAGTGTTTGGATTTTGTAAGGTTTTTCCAGAATATAGAAACCGCCCTGGTGGTAGATGTATCAGTTAGAATCCAACTGGAGACTGTGTAATGCGAAAGGTTTTTGTCTTTAATAATGGAATACCAAATGTCAGGTGTAGTCAGCACTTGCTGGAGAGATTTGGCTACAAGTGCTTGGATGAAATGAAAAATATTGTGGATTCCCCATCTGCTTTTTTGTTTGGGTTTAACCAAGGATTCCCATTTGCATAGGTGTTGTCGAGAGTGGTCTGAGCAACCCGACCAAAGAAAATTACAAGTCAAGTGGTGGAGTTTTGTGATTATCGTAGCAGGAATGGCTGCAAGAGCCATCCAATACACTGGATTTCCTTCTAGAACAACTTTGATGAGTGTAAACCTACCACCAAGTGAGAGTCACCTCGCGCACCAGTGGCTAGTATTTTTTTCAACTTTTGTGATGAGCCAATTCCAATCCGCCAGCTTGTAGGAGTCTGGCTTTAAAAAATACCCCAGATAATTGAGTCCAGTGGAAAGATGAGTAAAGGTGTAAGGGAAGATACCTTTAAGCTGATCCAGGGTATGTTGATGCATATTTGTGAAGCGAAAAGTCAATTTTTCCCAATTGATCGACAAGCCCATGGCATAGCAGAAGGTTTTTAAAATCTCTTTAATTTCATTCCATTCCTATAAAGAATCATTAGTCATGATGAGGACATCATCAACGAAGAGTAGATGAAGAATATTGATAGTCCTAGACATTTTAATTCGAGTGATATTTCCATCAGCTTGTCCAAGTTTGAGAAGTAGACTCAATGCTTCCATGGCCAGATTGAAGAGTAGAGGTGAGAGGGGACAACCCTGCCGCAAACCTCTGCCACTACGAAAGAAATAGGATGGTTCCCCATTAATTAAAATGGCAAGGTTTGCACTAACCACACAGCTCATGATCCACTTGATCATAGGATGGCTAAAACGTGTCTAAGTCACGATCAATCTGAGAAAATCCCAGTCTATGAAATCAAAGGCCTGATTGAGGTCCAGTTTGAGGATGAGCGCCTTGGGATTTTTGGATTTAATACTATGGAGGCACTCCTACGAAGTGCTAATAGAATCTAGAATCTGGCGACCTTTTAAAAACCTCATCTTTTCATTGGACAGAAACTGTGAGAGGAAAGGATTTATCCTGGTTGCAATGATTTTTGAGATGAGTTTATAGCAGAGATTGCAGAGTGCAATAGGCCTATAATCAACAAAAGTAGTAGGATTTGCAGCTTTAGGAATGAGGGTAAGAAAGGTCGAGTTCAGAGCACCTGCCTCCTTCCCTTTGAGTCTAGTGTCCTCCACAAATTCCAGGAGATCCGGACCAACCAAATCAAAGAAATGCAAATAAAATTCTACCATCTAATCATTGGGGCCTGGACTTTTATCCTTGGAGAAGGATTTTAAAGTAACCAAAATATCTGAAAGAGAGAAAGGGCTATCAAGTGTTAGTGAATAATCCACCGTTACAGAAAGAGGAAAGAGTCATGCCACTGTGACTGAGGTCTGTAAATTTTCAGTGGGCTTCGCCTCAAAGAAAGGTTTAAAATTTCTAACAGCAGTTATCTTTATATATTACTTTCCTCTATGGCGAGTACCTTCTGCATCTGCAATTTCCCAAATGTGATGTTTACTTCTTCATGAGCTAGAAAAATTATGAAAAAATTTGGTGTTAAGATCACCACTCTTAATCCAATTTGTCCTACAACGTTGTCTCCAGGTAGTTTCTTCTTTAAGGAGGAGTTGGTTTCTTTCAGTTTTGAGACCTTTTAAAACTTGACTGTTGTCTCCAAATACCCCCTGCCTGGACATCTGCAAGTTGGTAAGTCTGTAATTATGTTTCAATATCTAATAATCTTTGAGTTTTGTGTTTCTTGTTTATGGCTGCCCATATTTTTATATAGGATTTTAGGCTCTTGAGCTTCCATGCAAGACGGTGCTGAATACAGGGACCGGTAAGAACTTTGGAGAATATGACAATTGAAGGCCTACCAAACGCTAAGATTACCCAATGTTATGAATACTCAATTTAGACTCATTAAAATAGAAGGGGAGTGAGTCAAGTTGTTATCCATGGTCTTATTATATACATGGTGATTTGATTTAATATGTGGTGAAACATTATTTTTAAATAAAAATGGTAGATTAAGTTATTAATGTATGATTTATATTTTAATTAAATTAATTAAAATGATTAATTTTTCATAAATGAATAGTTTATTTAGTATTTATTGTAGATGTGAAAGTAGCATAATGAATCACATAATGTCAATTATTATTTTTTAGATTTGTATTAGATGGTCAAGATATTTAGGAAGGTCATCCATCATAAAATTACTTTAACTCAAGTGTACTCAATTATGGGGTTTTTCCCAACAGTCAAACCTACTTATGTTGCTACCCCATTTGTAACACCTTATCGCATATTGTTCCTTATGCAATATCCATTTATAAATTCTTTGACTTTTATTTAATCTTTGGGAGCTTTCGCCGTGTAACATATGAAATATCATTTTGAGGATTACTGCATAGAACAAGCCATTAATGCATGAACTATATCCCATAAAAACTTAATCTAAATGACCATTTTTTCATGAATTTGAATAGTCCACTTATATAAGAAAATTTTTGGTTATAGAGAGAAAGTCTCGAATGTAATGATTATTGCTATGAAATTCTTTTCACTAGTTTCAATACTACTTTATCACCTTTCATTCATATATATTTTGAAGTTAATATTTATAAATAATAAATGAATATATTATAAAATGGTTAGTTTTTATTAAGTGTATACCACTTTATCACCTTCATTCATATACATATTTTATGAATATATTGTAAAGTGGTTACTTTCTATTAATTATAGATATTAGAAGAGTAAACC
Source organism: Picea glauca (assembly GCA_000966675.3). NCBI lineage: Eukaryota > Viridiplantae > Streptophyta > Pinopsida > Pinales > Pinaceae > Picea > Picea glauca. The sequence goes on along the minus strand of JZKD02S0213095.1, from coordinate 155,043 downwards.
AGTTATAGGTTGAATATAAAAATTGAGAAAGTATACAAGAAATAATGATAAGATTATAAAAGATGTAAAAATAAATTGTCATATTAACAAACAATTGTCTTTGTAAAAATATTAAAATAAAATTTATAAAATTGATCATATAAAAATCAAAACACCACCTGAAAAGTGAGAATAACATTTTCTTTTGCATTTTAGTAAAGAAAAGTCAATAATGACACGTGAAAGTGGTCACATAACACTTTTTGAAATTTTTATTTTATGTGTTTTAAAAATAAAGTTACATTTTAAAGGATTCATATCTCATCGATAACTTGTGTAACCAAATAGAAAATAGAAATAATAAAATTTAAAATTTCTGAAATTTATTTTTAATTTTCAAAAAGTTAAATTTAATATATTGTATTTTTTTTTGGTAAGTTATCTGACAAAATTTTATTCACAAAAAGAAATTTTTTTACATCCGTTATGCAGGTGGCCCACCACCTAGGAAACCAAACCAACTGCAATGAAACAATTGCCCTTGAATCATTTCCATAGAGTTCTCTTGATAGGACCATATTTTAAAAACATAGTTACAGAGATAATAGAGTTTGGTTTGCCATAACTCGTGCTTAGTAACATAATTAAAGAGGTGTATAAAGAGGTTATGCTGCTAAGGGTGAGAGAGAGAAGCATATTGGTCTATCCTAGCATAATTGCTTGTGAAAACTAAAATCAAAATTGAGAATGAAAGAATTAGAGATAATGTGGGGGAGGAGGCCCAAAGGCTTCATGAACTGGGGGTTGATCCTCGCATGACTCATTAAGGTCCAGGACAATTGCACGTTCAACATGGAGGGAATTTTTATGGTCTACTGGTCAAATTTGCAACTGGAGGTACTCCATTTGAAGGAGGACTTCATCAAACGTTGTGCTTCTTTATGCAATCACTTTTCCCAGCAGGGTTTTGACATGCCAATACAGGTCGATTGTCTTGTGGTACTTGGTCTCCCTAGAGCGAGAGTTTCCCATGTTTGGAATCCATCTGGTAAATTCCTCACCCACATCTTCCTCATTCACCAGGTCACGCTTGAGACAGACCTCATATTCTATCAACTCTAGCTCGGCTCTAGTCTCAAGGGGCATATGGGTATGGTAAGTCTCAGTTGCATCCATGGCCTCCTGCTGAGTGCGAGGGACCAGAAGCCACTGTCCTCGATGACGACCTCTACAATTGGGGCCTCCTCTGGCCATGAATTGCAGGTAGGGGTTGATGTATTTTCTATCACGTGGGGACTAGGGTGTCTGCAGGAAGGAATTGAAGCAAATGTGAATGAAAATCATGTCATTATGCCAAGAGATTGCCTCTGTCGCTTAATTTGTATTGCTCTGAAGAATATTATGAATGTATCCTCATGCAGAATTGTTGGACTCGTACACAGTCCCCATGGGCTCGTACATAGTCTCGGGAACGCATTTACTATTAGTGGTTCAACTGATCCAAGCCATGGCGTTAATGGCGTTGTCTAGAAGGGAGAGGAGTGTTACATCTGTGAGGTGATCTTTGCAATGAGCATCAACTCCTTTGTATCCAACAATGAATGATACAGATTATTTTCAGAATGAAATGAAAGTAGAGATATTACAATGAAATACACACAAAAATTGACAGAAACAGAGAAATACAACAATACATGATTTCTATTAATGAAAGAAATGTACAGAGACTGAAAAAAATATATAGTGCAAGACTTGCTAGAATGGTGGCAGCTTTATCTCTGAGAAGAGATGTGATGGCTACGCTCATTCGCAAGAAGATCACTACAATGAGGCTCTAAAGGCCTTTTTATGATAAAAATGAATGCCAAAACCCCAGACATCCAAAAACCTAACCCTAGGAGATGAAGTGCAAAAATTCATGTGGGCCCCGTTGGGGTAAGTTAGTACATTAACTTCTCGGGGTCATAACTTTTGCATACGATATTCGTTTTAGGTGCGTGATATCCCGTTGGAAAGGTATTTTCGAGAACTATGCATTCTGCCATCAAACTTTGACTCTATCTATAGTTTGACTATGGAAATCCAAGAAAACATTGTTTAGATCCCCAAACGGCCCTTGAAGTACAAAAAGATGTACTGACATGAAAACTTCCAAAATAAACAAGTTGGAATAGGTGGGAGGCCACCAATATCCACCTGGATGTTGTGTAGGGATTCAAGATAGCCTCGTAAGTGACAAACCCATAATTACAAAGAAATGTCCCCATTACAAAGAAACGTATTGAATTGAAAACTGGCCAGTTGGAATTTGGAACAGGTGGGTAGCCACCAATATCCACCTGGATCAACCCTCCCCCCTTAGGAAGCAATGGTATCCATTGCATTGAGTGCTCGTGGAAGATGAGAAATAATTTTTTGAATCTCAATCTTAGTGAGTTGCGTGCCTTGTTGGATAAGTTGTGTTGCTTGGTCTGTGGAAGGTTGTCACGAACCTATTGCTAGAGGGGTTGAATCTGTTCCACCAACTTGTTTTCTCTAGGCTTGACGGGGCATTGTGTAGGCACCATTGTATGTGAAGAAACAATATCTTCTTTCTCTTCTACAATTTTCTTATGTTGGATAGAAGGTGCTAAGGATGCAGTGGTTGTAGTGGCCTTCTGCGCATCCTTTGAACAGACAATGAAGAGGATGAATTTTGCAGTATCAGAGATTACCTTGCGACACTGTTTTGGTGGAACAATAGTCGAAACTACATCTGATATCCTGTAGAGATGACCCCCCAGAGTAATAATGACACTATGAGTTTGAGGCTCATAAACAACATGATGTTTCCACATATATTCTTGGCCCAAAACAACATCGCATACATCAAGAGGGGAAACATCACACACCACCTCATCCTTAAAGGGATGGATGCCATAAGACATGCAACACCACTAGCTGACACAGAGATCTCGTCCCTGGTGAAGCCACCCGATGTTGTATGGTTGCAGGTGTGGTGTTGTCAACAACCCCAACTATTTGATGACCTTAGTTGAGATGAGGTTCTTCTAGCTACCGCTATCAACAATGAAATGCAATGGGGTCCCCTTCACTCACATTTGTGAATGGAAGAGGCACTCCTCCTCTTCAAGATCTACTGGTTCTTATGGTTGAATTGTTGTCATCGCAAGAGTAACAGTAGGGTCTGCGTCGATGATCTGTCTGTTTTCAATATTTTTTGGATCATATTCTAAATCAAGGTTTGACTCTTTGTATTTAACATCAGCCACCAATGACTATTTCGAGCGACATTCATCGGTGTTGTGCCAGGGGATTTTATGGAAGTCGCACCACTTCCTAGTGTCATTCTTCATATTTCCTTTACCCTTATCTTCCTGTGTCTTGGACTGGTTTTCAGAAGGATTTTCGTTGGGATTATCTTTACCATGCTTTGGTTGTTACAAATTTTTAGACCCAAACTCCAATTTGTTCTGGTACCTAAATTTCTGCTCAATTTTGAAAACATATCGATAGGAATGTCCCAATGATGAGATTTTTAGGAAATCCATTTCAGTTTGGATGTACCTATGCATAGCCCCATGATATTTTAGAACCAGGTGTCGCTCAGATTCTTTGATACCCATCTTGGTGTGCAAGGTATGGAAAGTATTTGTGAACTCTGACACTATTTGGCTCTTCTCTTGCCGTAGTGTGTTCCATCTCATGTATCGGTCTTCATAGTTATCAACGGGGTAGTATTGTTTTTTGAATTCATCCACAAGAAAATCCCAAGTGGGATCGACCCCATATATTCCAGATTCCTCTGTGGAACTTTGCTCCCAGTAAGTTTCCCACCAATTTTTGACATGGGGGAGAGCCTTGAGGAGTGCAAAGGTGATATTTTCCCTATCGGAAAAATTGTGAATAGAGAAATAACCTTCCAACATATTCAAACATTTGTTTAAGGCATTTGCATCTATCTGACTTTCAAATACGGGAATATCAAAATTAACTTGTACCTTGAAGGGAGAGGTTCCTCCAAAGTGGTTGCTTGATGAAGATGTGCATGTTGCTATCGGTAGGCATTGAAGGATGTGGGAAAAATTATCCATCATTTCGTCCCTCTGTTGAGTGAGAGCTTGCTCAAGCAAAAAGTTAATAGAATCTTTTTCTCCGTCGTTTTTATTTTCTGCCGCCATAGAGGGTTTCTTAGGCATGCGAGATCGATTGTCCTTAAGAGAGACAAGCTCGAGACCCAACTTGCTATACTCGTGTAGAAATTTCAATACAAATTATGTATTGCCTCGATTCTCCTGATCTAACAATTATATGCCACTGTTAAATACAAAATTTCTTCTGCAAATATTCTTGCAGAATTTAAAACATGATCGCCAATTACAATATCAAGAAGAAAGATCAATCGCACATAACACAGATGTTTTATGGGGAAAGCATAAAGCTAAAAACCCCACTATCATATATTATGTTTATATCATGGATCATGAAACAATCTCATACAAAACTCTAATCCAAGAGCTCTCAGTACAATATACAATCGTCTCACACTATCATACAAAAATTGGCAAATGCATGTGCTAATTTACTGCCTCCAAACAACCTGCCTCCTCTGCACAATCCCTACTAATGGAAAACCATGCAATGAATTCAAATTCCTCTTGCCTAGGCTATGCATTCCTCATGGGCACATCCACTATGTGTGTGGTTGCATGAGTGCACTCACTGTTGATATTATGGTAGTTGCGGGAGGTATTTACCTCCACGTGTAGACCTGACGAGAATACAATATTCTGGGAAGCAAGAAGAAACCCTAATGAGTTGGCTAATAACCCTAGAAGACATGTCGGCTCAAGAGGATAACTTGTATTAGGTTATTAGCCTCCAAGAGAAGAAGTCATCCAGAAGAATTAATATATACTAAATAGACAAATACCCAGAATGAGAAGTCGGCCTAGGCAGTTAGCCAGAATTAGTATAAATACAGGAGGCCAGTTCTCATTCTGGCAAGCAGTCTCAGAATTGCAGAGCAGCACTTTTGCGCACTGCAGTGCCCAATTTTGTGTGCAGGTTTGAGGAGAGCTGCCATTTCAGCTGCTACAGCTAGCAGATCACGTTTTGTCTTAGACTATCTCTTGGTTAGGGTTTGGACTATCTGATCAGCTCTTGTTGATGCGCTATCCTTGGGGAAATGTGCGCTACCCTTTGTGGGTTTTCTTCCGGAATGATTCTCTATCAAGGTTAAGGTGCTCGGAGGGTGGCTTCGGCCTATGGTTGGGTGACAATAGTGATATTGTCAATGGTAAAATGAGCACATCCATTATATTATAACAGGTTATGGGCCCACACCTCCTTCATTCAGTCTAACCGCTGGAAGAAAACATAGCCATAAGGATATTAATCTCGTTGAAGAACTGTTGCTAGGGTTTCTAGTAGGAGCAGTCACCATAGGATTTACGCTAGGTTTACTAGCAGGTGTAGTTGCAGAAACCCTAATCCTCTTGTTGAGGCACCTTAAAAGAAGGGATTGACCTAATCTCCGGATAGATCAGTGCACCCTATCCTAGCGCATCTTATGGTACTCTCAGAAATCCTAGATGTGAAGTTTGAGCTTTTGGTCAAATCTAGGGTTGACCAAGTCAAAGCAGCCATGACTTACTCTATGAAGTCAGAGAACAAGTTAGATGGAGCTTCTAACTTCAGAGCGTGG
>JZKD02S0213095.1:105655-130611 GCA_000966675.3 Picea glauca | reverse complement strand
GCCCACATGACTTTTGGCGCTTCATCTCCTAGGGTTAGGTTTTTGGATGTCTATGGTTTTGGAATTCATGTTTATCATAAAAAGGCCTTCATAGCTTCATTGTAATGATTTTCTTATGAATAAACGTAGCCGTCACATCTCTTCTCATAGATAAAGCTGCCACCATTCTAGCGAGTCTTGCACTCTGTGTTTTTTTCAATCTTTGTACATTTATTTCATTAATAGAAATCATGTATTGTTGTATTTCTCTGTTTCTGGAATTTTTTATGTGTATTTCATTGTAATATCTCTGCTTTCATATCGTTCCAAAAATAATCTGGATCAATGGTATTAGAGCAGGTTGCTCTTGATCATTTTTCAGTTCATGTCCCCAACGAGGTTCGAGTTGTTGAGATTCAACAAGAAGATCCTAGTGAAAAATATGCACCTACACTAGGATGGAGCCTCAGGCTATTTTTAGGTGGAAGCCTATTTTTAAATGATGAGCAAATTCTATTTATAGATGATGTCTATTTATAGATGGTGAGCGAATTCTATTTATAGATGTATGTCGACTATTATTATCCCTTAATAATAGTTGGACAATAAATATTAATCTATTCTCAATGAGCACGTGGAAATAGTTAACTGAAATGACAAATCAGTTAGCTATAGGAAATTCGAGTTCAAAGGTTGACTGGTGGGACATGCAAGTCGAATTAGTTGTAACTGAGTGATTTGAAGTTGTAACAGAGTTGGAGGTGTAGTTATGTGAGTTGTAAAGTAGTTTAACTCAGTTAAGTGAGTTAAGCTCAGTTGTACTAGTTGTAACTAAACTTACACTACTAAGAGATCAGTGAATTAATTATTAATTAATTCACAATCAATGATCTCACATGCAACTGAAGATTTACAATTGTTAACTACATGCATGTCAGATCCAGTGGAGACCTAGTTGAGATAACAGGTGAAAGGGACAATTTCACTATCAGTTGTGACATTAGTGAGTGCACTCATGCAACTGCACACATAGTGGATGTGCCCATGAGGAATGCACAGCCTAGGAAAGAGGAATTTGAATTCATTGCAGGGTTTTCCATTAGAAGGGATTGTGCAGAGGAGGCAGGTTGTCTGGAGGCAGTAAATTGGCACATGCATTTGCCAATTTTTGTATGACAGTGTGAGTCGATTGTATATTGTATTTAGAGATCTTGGATTAGAGTTTTGTATGAGATTGTTTCATGATCCATGATATAAACATAATATATGATAGTGGGTTTTTTAGCTTTATGCTTTCCTGGTAAAACATCTGTGTTATGTGTGATTGATCTTTCTTCTTGATATTGCAATTGGCGATCATGTTTTAAATTATGCAAGAAAATTTGTAGAAGCGATTATGTATTTAACAGTGGCATATAATTGTTAGATCAGGAGAATCCAGGAAATACATAATTTTTATTGAAATTTCTACATGGTATTAGAGCGCAAAAAATTGCAGAAGCTGAGTTTGTGACTGGATAGAATTCGAATTTGTAGAAAGACTTTCTTGGTGCTACAACCGATTCAAGATCGAAATGGATTTCAATGGATTGAGGTTAGAGTATGCACTCAAGGGCAGCTCAAACTGTATTGCTTGGAAGGACAGGATGGAGGCAGTACTCGAAGACAATGGCTTGAAGGAATTCATTGACAAAGATGTTCCTAAGCCAGATGTTGCAAATCTTGATGCATGGAAAAAGAAAGTGGCAAAGGCGAGGAGGATCTTGTTGGAGGGAGTACGAGACCACATTGTCTCAAACCTCCATGGGAAAGCCACACCATATGCAATGTGGAAGGATTTGATGGATCTATTCCAAAACAACAGTGACCATAGGAAATTGGCACTCAAAGATAAACTTAGGAAGATCAAGATGGAGAAGGGTGACTCCATTCCAAAATATCTCACTAAATTTGTCCAATGTCGGGATGAGCCGGGGAGTGTGTGAATAATAGTCGTTGATGATGAATTGGTGAGCTTGGTGCTCCTAGGACTTCCCAAGAGTTGGCATAGTTATCAAGACTCTGTCAATGGAAGGGGAAAATTGCCAGTTTGGAAACGACTATGGTTGGATCTAGTGCAGGAGGAGTTCAGGCGGAACACCAGAGATGGATCTTCATATAAGCATGATGATGAAGAGAATTTGTCTTTGGCTACCAAGGCAAGGAGAGGGAAGGGGAAGAAATTCCATTCAAAATCTGAGTCTAAAGGCAAGAAGCTGGATTTGTCCAAAGTGAATTGTTTTCACTGTCACGAACATGGGCATCTCGCTACTAACTGTCCGTAGGAGAAGAAGAACAAGAAGGTTGTTGGAGTTGTAGCTGGTGAGGCCCTTGGCTCACAATTTGAACTTGACTTCTCTTTGATCGCATGCATGGCTTCAAGTGCATTGGGATCGGTGTGGTATTTGGATAGTGGCGCTTCCTTCCACATGATGGGAGATAAGGAGCTTTTCAGTGACTTGGAGGAGAAATATATCAAAATTCATATAGAGATGGGTGATGATGGATGATACAGTGCGACTGGAATTGGTACCATTACCTTTAAAAGGGATTCAGGTAAACCATTTCAATTGAAAGATGTTATGCATGTTCCAGGTCTGAAGAAAAACCTGGTCTCAGTCGCAATGTTGGAGGACAGAGGCTATGACGTTGTTTTCAACTATGGAAAAGCGCTCCTACGACATAAAACAATGGGTCAAGTCAAGAGGATAGGGATTTGAGTTAAGAATCTCTATGAGATGGAGGTAGATGGTTTCACTGCCATGATGGGCAAGGCAGAAAAAGTGGTGAGCCGGGATGAGGGTGAATTATGGCACAAGTGATTGGGCCATCTTCATCATGGAGCCTTGAAAATCATGCAGAAAATTTCTATTGGACTTCCAATGGGAACCCTTGCTCAGTTAGATTAGTGCAAGGGTTGCACCATGGGGAAGTATGTAAAGTCCACCTTTCATGAAAAGGAGAACCATGCTTCGATGATCCTGGAGAGAGTTCACACAAACGTGTGTGGACCATTCTCAGTTGCTTCAACAACAAAACATAAGTATTATGTTATTTTTGTTGATGAATTTTCTCGTAAATGATGGGTCTTCTTCATGCAGAAGAAGGATCAAACATTCTCAAAGTTCTGTGAGTTTAAAGCATTGGTGGAGAAAGATTCAGGGAAGCAAGTGAAGGCTCTGAGGAGCGATAATGGTGGAGAATACATCTCTAACGAATTCAAAGACTTCTGCAACAAAGAAGGAATTCAAAGAGAACTCATAGCACCTCATAACCCACAACAAAATGGGGTCATGGAGAGGAAGAACAGAACGAATCGTGGGCGCAACACGAGTGATGTTGCATGATCAGTGCCTACCAATGAATTTTTGGGTGGAAGCATGCAACACTGCGGTTTATTTGAAAAACCATTGTCCTCATAGAGTACTTGGCATGAGTACACCTGAAGAAGCTTTCACTGGTAAGAAATCTGATGTTTCTCATTTTAAGTTTTTTGGCTCATTTTTTTATGTGCATGTGACCAAGGACGCCAGGAAGAAGCTGGAGCCGACTGCTGAAGTTGGGATATTTGTGGGGTACACAAAAACACCCCATAATTATCGTGTGTATTTTCCTAACAGTAAGATGACTATTATGCGACGGGATATAAAATTGGATGAGGGGAAAGCTATGCGGTTGTCGCTTGAGAGGGAGTTGGACTTGCATGTAGAGGATGAATTGTTGGTTCCCAAAGATGAGTCTCAATATGTGGATCCGCCACATAAGGAGGTTCACAGAGTGGAGGAATCCACTCATGCAGAGCCATCCATCATAAATGGGCTGAAGCAAGCACCCCGTGCTTGGTACACTTGAATAGACAGCTATTTCACCGGACTGGGCTTCACCAAAAGTGAAGCAGATGAAAACCTATACCAAATTGTGGTGGAGGGTAAGCTTTTAATCATTTTCTTTATGTTGATGATTTAATACTGACTGGTGATGAGAATTTGATACACTCATGCAAGGAGGACCTTGCAAAGGAGTTCTAGATGAAGGATATCGACCTCCTTCGTTATTTCCTTGGATTGGAAATATGGCAGCGAGATGGTGAACTTTTTGTGTCTCAAGGAAAGTATGCAAGGGAGATACTGGGTAAGTTTCACATGGAGGGTTGCAGACCCATGGATACTCCTCTTCCAAGGAACTGGAGGAAAGAGGATGCTACTTCTGAAGAGGTAGTGGATGCTACTATCTATCGACAACTAGTGGGTTCGCTAATGTATCTAGTGAACACGAGACTGAACATTTTCTATGCGGTTAACCAACTGAGTCGAGTGATGGTTAATCCTACCAAGATATTTTGGAAGGTGGGTAAGCATGTCCTAAGATACCTGAGGGGCACATCTGAGTATGGATTATGGTACAAATAGACAGATGAGGTGAATTTGCATGGCTTCACAGATACAGATTGGGTGGGCAGTCCAACGGACAAAAAGAGCACATCAGGGGGGATCTTTAGTATCGGATCTACAGTTGTTTCTTGGTACAACAGGAAGCAGACATCCATGGCACTCAGTTCAGCAGAAGCGGAATACATGGCAACACTTCAAGATGTATGTGAGGCTATCTGGATGAGAAATATCTTGGTTGGTTTGTTTGGTTCTCATTTAGATCCGACAGTGATTCATTGTGATAATAAGAGTTGCATTAAACTCTCGATTAATCCCGTGTTTCATGATAGATCTAAGAATATAGATATCCAGTATCATCATCTCAGATATTGTGTTCAACGGAATATCATGTTGCTTTAGTACATTCCTACGGAAGATCAAGATGCAGACATTTTGACGAAGGCGCTCACCAGGAGCAAATTCGAATACCATAGAGACAAGATCGGGGTGAAGGATAATCCCTTTCTTGTTTAGAGGGAGTGTTGAGATTCAACAAGAAGATCCTACTGAAAATTATGCACCTACACTAGGATGGAGCCTCAGGCTATTTTTAGGTGGAAGTCTATTTTTAGATGATGAAAAAATTATATTTATAGATTATGTCTATTTATAGATGGTGATCGAATTCTATTTATAGATGTATGTCGACTATTATTATCCCTTAATAATAGTTGGACAATAAATATTAATCTATTCTCAATGAGCACTTGGAAATAGTTAACTGAAGTGGAAAATCATTTAGCTTTAGGAAATTCGAGTTCAAAGGTTGACTGGTGGGACATGCAAGTCGAATTAGTTGTAACTGAGTGATTCGAAGTTGTAACAGAGTTGGAGGTATAGTTATGTGAGTTGTAAATTTGTTTAACTCAGTCACGTGAGTTAAGCTTAGTTGTACTAGTTGTAATTGAACTTACACCAGTGAGAGATCAGTGAATTAATTATTAATTAATTCACAACCATTGATCTCACATGCAATTGAAGATTTACCATTGTTAACTACATGCATGTCAGATCTAGTGGAGACCTAATTGAGATAACAGGTGAAAGGGACAGTTTGACTATCAGTTGTGACATTAGTGAGTGTTAGAATATAATGGATGTGCTCATTTTACCATTGACAATATCACTATTGTCACCCAACCATAGGTCGAAGCCACCCTCCAAGCACCTTAACCTTGACAGAGAATCATTCTAGAAGCAAACCCTAGGCTAGATAGCCAAACAAAGGGTAGAGTACATTTCCCCAAGGATAACGCATCAACAAGAGCTGATCAGATAGTCCAAAACCTAACCAAGAGATAGCCCAAGCCAAAACGTGATCTGCTAGCTGCAGCTGCTGCAGTGGAAAATCTCCTCAAACCTGTGCACAAGTGCTACTCTGCAATTCTGAGACTGCCTGCTAGAATGAGAATTGGCCTCCTGTATTTATACTAATTCTGGCTAACTGCCTAGGCCGACTTCTCATTCTGGGTATCTGTTTGTTTAGTATATATTAATTCTTCTGGCCAACTTCTTCTCTTGGAGGCTAATAACCTAATACAAGTTATCCTCTTGAGTCGACATGTCTTCTAGGGTTATTAGATAACTCATTAGGGTTTCTTCTTGCTTCCGAAAATATTCTATTCTCGTCAGGTCTACACGTGGAGGTAAATACCTCCCATAGCTACCATAATATCAACACTCCCTCCTAGCTAGGGAGGTATTATAGGTAATGGTCTTGAGCACAAAACATACCATTCACCTGGTAGGATCAACATAGTTGTATAGACTATCTCATGACTAAATCATGAGCACCATTATCACCATCAGTGTCATCAGCTGCATCATCTCTCGAAACCATACTTCATCTTAGTAATCAGACATGATGATGGAAAAGTCACTCACACCACAGAATGATACAAGATCCATTCTTCTAATCTGGACATATGTCCTAGAAGAGTAAATGTTCTAAACCATTTTCCATCTGGGAAATATTTGTCCTTTGATTATCCATCTAGCTGATAATCATTTCCAATACTGTTGATAGTCTTCAAGGTAATCGAAACAAAATAGAACACAACTATGTCTATCCATAGTAGTTCATATCTACAATACAATGCTACACTACCACACCAACTAACACACAGGTGCTTGATCAATAACGTATAATCACAAATAGTGGAACACATCCACCACAATAGTATACATCTATTGTCATACAATCTTCATAACAATCATCTGACATCAACCTGCACATAAACAATGTTACGATATAAAATGAATCATCTGGGCCATTCTTCCACTCACATCTGTGAGATCTCAGAAGAGCATCTGCCCTCAAAAGGTAAGACATCAATAATAAGATGTATGGACTATTCTTCTCAAGCAAGGAAGAATAATTGTCCTGATTTTTGAGCCTAGACCATTCCCCACCCTGGGCCATTCCTCCGACACTAAAAAAAGTGTAACCTGGAGAGAATGAATCTGCCCTAAGGAATGCTTGTCCCTAATTGCTGAGCCTAGACCATTCCTCCGACACTAAAAAAAAGTGCAACCTAGAGAGAATGAATACACCCTAAGGAATGACTGTCCGGACCATTTCCCCTGTTAAATACAAGAGGAAAAGACTGTCTTGTACCAACCTCCAAAACAAACCATTCCTCATGTTAACCACAATGAGAAATCATTATCCGGTGAGGTGGGCCAGTCTTCTTGAGTAATTGATGCAGGAGAATCGCCAACAACAAGCGAGCGTGGGACAAACGCCATCACATTTTTGGCACATGTTAAAATTGTTTGCAATATTTTGACAGTTTGGATGCACAGAATTTAATGTAATAGTTAAGAAGGGCGTACTTCCATATTGTAAACAGATCTTGAGTGATTCGCTCTCATCTGTAAGGTGTAGAGGCATTTATGCATAGTTAAGGAAGGTAGGTAGATTTAAATTCTAGACTAGACAGTTTTAGGAGCTAGAGGGAAAACTGACTATAGACACCCTCATCTTTTATCATTTGTAACATTATCAAGGAGATCATAGAGCATAGAGAAGAGATGTAGCAGAGAGATATGAAGAAGAACCCATGTACAAAAGTTTTGAAATTAATGTATATGAAGCTTTGATTCAGACTCATGGTGTTCTAATACTTTCTGTAGATACATGTTGAATGTTATGCTTATGGTTGTTTTACTTTTTTTGTTGTACATTTTCTTTTATGCTATGTATGTATGATTTCATGTTAAGTATTTGAAGTCTGAGAGAGTAAGGGAATGAGTTTCAATTGTTTCTCCTCTTGAGTAAAAGTTCCTGCAAGGAGTGCAGTGAAGCATCCGCAAGGAGTGCGTTGACGGATTCAGAGTTCACCTCTGAAAGCTCAGGAGGGATACCGTTGTTCTCATTTTCCATAGAAGTGCAAGTCAGGCACAAAAGTTGTGCAAGGTGTGCACAGGCTGGTTGAAAGTTCATAACTTATCAACCAAGGAGAGGATTGAAAGATTGTTGTCACAAAGAGTTGCACAGAGTCAAAAGAACTCAAATACTTAGACGTATTTGAAGAAGTGCCACAAGGAGTGCATGTAGAAATATCATAGGAGATTTAAGTCGGAAAAAGAAAGCTCAGGAGAGTTAGTGTCTTCAAAATGTTTGAGGAATAGGAGGGAACTTTAGCCATTGGGCAGAGGATAGGTTCCAAAAGAGAGTCGCGTGGTCAATTTAGAACCAGAGATCTTTGAAGAAGAAATTGGGACGGTCGGAATTCTCCGAGAAGAATTCCTGAAATAGCAGGAGCCATAGGATCTACAAGAGCTACAAGGTGGATAAGGGGTCGTTGATCTTGACTTATTTGGATGTCAAATTATTTCGGCATTTCGGGGTTCGAAAGTCCGAAGTGCAAGCCAAAATCCTTGGCTGACCAAACCCTCGAAACACGAAAAGGAGGTTTTTGTGTGTGGAGGTAAGAAGAAGCAAGTTTAAGTTTTCGGGACTTCGGAGTTTGGAGTTTCGGAAGTCTCGAGGGAGAGAGATCGGGACACAATAGGGGGGGAAACCCGAAATCAGAAGTCGCGGCAAAGGATTTTGGCGTTTCGGGACTTCGGAGACCGTAAGAGGACATAGGGTTCAAGCTTGACTTATCGAACTCCCGGTATGCGAAATTGTGATGACCGTTGGATCGAGGAAAGGTCCACAACCATTGATCTCCTTGGAAGTGGAACCTTAGCATTTCGACATTTCGGGATTCGGTATACCGGAAGTCCCGTCAAAGGGAGAACCGATATACTAAAGAGGAGAACCCGGTACGTGAAAGTCCAAAAGGATTTCAGAAGATGTCATTTCGGCATTTCGGGATTTGGAGGTTCAAGAGCCCCGAGGACATAGTAAAAGCGCATTTCAGTGTTTGAAACCCCGAAATCGCGAAGAGAAGAGGAAGGCTGAGACACTTTCATTTTGACAAATTGTTAATTCAGGTTTCGGAGGTCGAAGAGGTAAGGCTGAAGAGAAGCTGAGCTGAAAGCAAAGTCAAAGAGGGCGAGGCAGAAGTCAAGCCAGAGGAAAAACAATTTCCCAAGACAAAATTCAGAAACCTAAGGAAGAGTGGAAGAAACCTCAAACTCAAACTAAGAGAGGTGGAAGTTCACAAAGAGGATAGTATGCAGATAGAAATACTTTTCCTCGAACCAGAGGAAGAGGAAGAGGCAGAGGTGGCGAAATAAAATGCTTTACCTGCGGGAAGAATGGGCATAAGTCCTATGAATGTCCATATAAGAAGAAAGGAGGTGAAACTCACATTGCCGAAGCACAAAGACAGAATGTTGAGGAAGAAGATGTTGAAGGTGGAATATCACTGATGATGAGGAAAGTTCTCTTAACGCCAGAGAAGGAGGTAGAAAATCCAGTCCAAAGGAACAAACTTTTTCGGACTGCTTGCAAGACCAAAGACAGGGTATGCAAGGTCATCATGGACAGTGGTAGCATAGACAATCTCGTTTCTACAGAGATGGTAGAAAAGATGGAGCTGGAGACTATTGAACATCCAAGCCCATACAGAGTTTCATGGCTACAAAAAGGACATCAGGTAAATGTCACTAAACAATGTTTAGTTGAGATTAAAATAGGAGGATATAAGGATGAAATACTATGTAATTTCATTCCCATGGATGTTTGTCATCTATTTCTGGGTAGACTATGGCAATATGATAGGAATGTGATTCATGATGGGAGAAAGAACACATACACCCTGGAGAAGAATGGAAGAACCCACATGTTGTTGTTAATTAAGGATAAAGAAGTGACAACAGAGGTAAGCAACACTGTACTTCTCATGAGTGGGAAGGAACTTCTTAAGGAGGTTAAGAAGAAAGAAGATACACAATTCAGTGTGGTTAGGAAGCCTAGAATTGTTTTAACCAGCACAAGAGTGGATGATTTACCAGAGGAAATCCAACAACTACTGGAAGAATTTGCTGATATAGTAGTGGATGAACTACCTCGTTCATTACCACCGATCATAAGTGTGAGTCATCATATTGATCTCATACCTGGAGCTAGTTTACCAAACAAAGCAGCGTACAGACTGACGCCACAGGGGAATGAAGAGGTCAAGAGACAGGTCCAGGATTTAATGGACAAAGGATTGGTTAGAGAAAGCTTGAGTCCATGCATTGTTCCGACAGTGCTCAGTCCAAAGAAAGATGGAGGCTGGAGGATGTGTACAGACTCAAGGGAAATTAACAAGATTACCATCAGGTATAGATTTCCATTGCCAAGGATGGATGATTTGATGGATTGCTTGAGTGGAGCAATTTTTTTTTCAAAGATTGATTTGAAAAGTGGATATCATCAAATCTGAATGAGAGAAGGTGATGAATGGAAGACAACATTCAAGAAAAATGAAGGGCTGTATGAATGGCTTGTTATGCCATTTGGCTTAACAAATGCGCCTAGTACTTTCATGAGGTTGATGAATGAAGTCTTGAAGGAGTTCATTGGAAAGTTTGTCATTGTATATCTTGACGATATACTGATTTTCAGTAGAACAGAAACAGAGCACTTGAAGCATTTAGCTACAGTGATGAAAAGATTATAGCAAGAGAAGTTGCTGATAAATATGAAGAAATCATCATTCATGAGGAAAGAGATCATTTACCTGGGATTTGTTATCTTTGCAGATAAGTTGAAAATGGATCCAAATAAAGTGGAGGTGATTAAGAATTGGCCACCGCCAAAGAGTATATTTGAAGTTAGAAGCTTTCATGGATTGGCTAGTTTCTACAGGAAATTTATCAGAAATTTCAGTAGAATTAGTGCACCGATGATGGACACGGTGAAGAAAAGGCATAAATATTTTCACTGGACAGAAGAAGCAGAGAAAAGTTTCAATTTGTTGAAAAGGAACATTACTGCAACCAATTTTGGTGTTGCCAGATTTCAACAAGACATTTCAGGTCAAATGTGACGCTAGTGGATTTGCAATTGGAGTGGTCTTGAGCCAAGATGATAGGCCAATCGCGTACTTCAGTGAGAAGCTGAATGAAGCGAAAGTGAAGTACTCCACGTATGATAAGAAATTTTATGCGATCATACAGGCACTAAAGAAGTGGAGGCACTATTTGGTTCCTAAAGAGTTCGTTTTGTACAGTGATAATCATGCCTTACAATTTATAACTCAACAGGAAAAGATGAACCAAAGACATGTTAAATGGGTTGAATACATGCAAAATTTTACTTTTGTAATTAAACATATTTCTGGAACTGCTAACAAAGTTGTTGATGCTTTGAGCAGGAAATGTTTGTTGATGCAGGAGTTTAGAGTCAAAACTTTAGGTTTTGATAATCTCAAGGACATGTACAAGGATGATCCAGATTTCAAAGAGGCGTATGAAGCAACTGAGAATCCAATTCTCAGGGACAAAAGCCAATGGACCGAATATCTGATCCAGGATGGATTATTATTCAGGGGAAATCAATTGTGTATTCCAAAATTCTCCATGAGGGAGAATCTATTGAAGGAAAAACAAAGTGGAGGATTGGTCGGACATTTCGGTCATGATAAAACGTTCTCAAAATTAAATGGCTCATATTTTTGGCTAGGGATGAGGACCGATGTCAAAATATTTGTGGACAGATGCAGAATTTGTCAACACTCAAAGGGAAAAAGATAGAACACAGGGTTATATCAGCCATTACCCATACCTAAAAGGCCGTGGGATGCAGTAAGCATGGATTTTGTGTTGGGGCTGCCGAGAACGCAAAGAGGGTTTGATTCAATCTTTGTGGTGGCAGACAAATTTTCTAAAATGGCACACTTTATACCATGTCAGAAAACCAGTGACACGACTCATATCGCGAACCTGTTTTTCA
This sequence comes from Picea glauca, assembly GCA_000966675.3. Classification (NCBI taxonomy): domain Eukaryota; kingdom Viridiplantae; phylum Streptophyta; class Pinopsida; order Pinales; family Pinaceae; genus Picea; species Picea glauca. The sequence continues at coordinate 118,827 of JZKD02S0213095.1, read as the reverse complement.
AAGAAGTTGTCAGACTTCACGGCTTACCAAGAAGTATAGTTTCAGATCGTGACACCAAGTTCGTAGGACATTTCTGGAGGACTTTATGGAAGAAGCTAGGGACAAGTTTGTCTTTTAGCTCATCTTATCATCCTCAAAAGGATGGGTAGATAGAAGTTGTAAACAGAAGCTTGGGAGATTTGATAAGGATCCTAGTGACTGAACACCACAGTTAGTGGGATCACATTCTGCCACAAGCAGAATTTGCTTATAATGATTCGATCAATAGAAGCACAGGGCATAGTCCATTTCAGATTGTTTATGGAATGCAACCCAGGGGAGTTTCTGAATTGAAGGGTTCATAACAGAATGAAACTAGAAGTTCTAGTGCAGAAGATTTTGCAGAGGCAATGAAGGAACTTCACAACCAAGTGAAGGAGCGATTACAAAATTCAAGCCAGGAGTATAAGCACAGAGCATATCAACACAGGTGACAACTTTAATTCGAAGTTGGTGATTTGATTCTTGCACACTTGAGAAAGGAAAGGTTCCCAAGGGGAACATATAACAAACTAAAAATGAAAAAGATTGGACCATGCAGGATCATAAGGAAATTTGGGGCAAATGCATATGAGATCGAATTACCCGATGGGGTCAAAATTTCACCGATATTCAACATCTCAGATTTGTACCCTTACAAAGCTGAAGAAGTAGGAGCGGACAGTGAAAATACATAGGTTCAGTGGGCTAAACAAATGCCTGTAGCTGAAAATCCACAGATGGAGAGTATACTTGAAAAGAGAGTTAGCAGGAGGACCAGGAGAAAAGAGTATTTTGAATACTTGGTCAAATGGAAGGGACATCCAGTTGAAGATTCCAGTTGGGAGAATGAAGCAGAAGTTCAGAAGCATGGTGATGTAGACTAGGCCCCTCTGCCTCGACCACAATCTCTGCGCTGACCTCCCGATCTTAACAGATCGTTCTAATTTCACCTTCGAGCCAAAGTGGCTCTTTCGATTCCTCACTGGAATCTCTGTTTAAAAGATCGACTCACAGGTCCTTCCTTTTCCCTTGTCGCGGCTTCTGCGCATACTTGATCTCTTCCCGACTGAAATTTTGGGTTTCGGGGTTTCGTGATTCCCATTGTCGAGAACCTCAGTCTTCTCGATCCCCTGATCTTCGATATCCTGAAGCGCTGAAACGAATTTTAATTTCAGTTATCCCCCTGGGCTACACATTTGGTCCACATGACCTCCCCTTATATGACCGCAATCCCTTTCGGGTTTTTGCGACTCAAGCGCCCGACCTTGTGGTCTCTCGACTCCTGAATTTTCGATTCCCGAAGTGTCAAAATGACCTTGCCTTTCAGGATTTTTCCCAAAACCCTAGATTGTTGCCACACATCCCCCTCAAGATGGATGGCCCTCGTCACTTTGCGGTTTCGGGAAATCAGTTGCTTATGGGTTCCTTTCCCTCGAAACTTCCGAAGTTCTGATTTTCGACCTTCTATATGCTGAAATGATGCCAGCCGCCCCCACACCAAGCTTTCCACCTTGTCGAGGTTTCGAACTTCGCAGTTCCAAAATGTGCGTGCTTCCTGTCTTCAAGATTCGCGAAACGTCGAATCCCGAAATACCGAATCCTCGGATTCCCGCCACGCATCCTCCTATGATGGACGATCCTCGACCATTTCACGATTTCACGAAATCAGATGCCGATGTCCTCCTATCCTCTTGAACCTCGAAATATTGACATGAAAAATGCCGGCGGGCTCTTGATCATCTCCATGTGTCTCAACTAATGGACGGTCCGGATCAAAATCGGGGTTTTGGCTATGAACTGATCCGATCTCCTGTCCTCGAGACTTCTGATATCCCGAATTCCGAAGTCCCTATATCTTGATGCCTTTTAAGACCTTCACCCTGCTTGCGAGGGTTTAAACACTGTGCAACTTCTGTCAGATCCTGCGACTGATGGGTATCTAAATGAGGATCCGACGGCTCACGATCTCCTAAGATTGAACCCCAGAAACAATTGTAACCTCCTTGCTTCTTTTTCATATCGAACGGCGGGCATGATTTCGCAAATTCTCTACGAAGAATTTTGACCGTCCATCTCTTCCCTTCAACGAATTCGCAGGTTCGAATCCTTCTGAGATTTTCCACGACTTCAAGTCTCTTCAAGAAACTTCTGCATGCACTCCTTGTGGCAAACCTTCAACCACTTCAGTGTTGGACACCTTCAACTCCGCGCACTCCCTGTAACAACAATCTTTTGATAGTTTCTCATATTTCAAACCCTGTATTCAAGCTTGGTCTGTGCACACCTTGCACAACTCCTGCGTCAAATCTGCCCTCTAGAGGTAATGAGAACAACAACTAATCTATCTAAGCTTTCAGAGACAAAACCTTTGTACCCTTTTTGTCAACGCACTCCTTGCGGACAATTCAACTGCACTCTTTGTAGGAACTCTTGCTAAGACAGAGAAACAATTGAAACTCATTTCCCAACTCTTTCTCTCTTAGACTTCAAACATAATCCTGAAATCATTCATACATAACATAAAAGAAATTGCATGATAGAAAGAGTAAAACCATGAACATACCACTCAGCATACACATACAAGAAACAAAGACAACGCCATGAATCTGAATTAAGACTTCTTCTATTAACTCAAATATTTGTACATGGGTGTTTTTCAAATATAGTTTCTCTATTCCAGCTTTGTATGCTCTTCTCTAGGTAATGTTCTTCACTATTATGCTCTCAATTGGCATCCTCCTTCTCTGCTACAATTACAAAATGAGGGTGTCTATATCCCGTTTCCCTCTTCCATTCGAAAACTGTCTAATCTATGCATTAATTTCTATCTACTTGCATTAACTATCATAAATTCCTTCTACCTACTATGGACGAGAGCGGATCGCTCAAGGTCCTTTACAATATTACCAGTGCGTTCCTTCTTAATTATCTCATTTAAGATTGGCACATTAACTTCAAAATTTTTTAAACAATTTATCATGTGTCCAAAATGCATTGGCGCTTGCCCCACGCTCGCTTGACATTGGCGATGCTCCTGCATCACATGGATGGACAATACAAGAGCTCATGAACATGAGTCCATGAAAATTTTCAAGTGAGGGAGTATTAATTGGCGCAGACCCCCAGACCCGCAGGTTGAGATCCGCACAGGATCTTTTCTTTTCGGCCCCTGAGAGATCAATTGGCTCTACTATTTCCCTTTTGGGAAATCAACCCACAACAAACCTTGAGGAATTTTCCTCTTTTATTTCAGGATACCGGATTTCACAATTTCGGGAATCCTGTGGTTGAGCACCTTACCTCTTCGACCTTCGAAACCCAAATTAATGATTTTACAAAATGCAAGTGTATCGACCTTCCCCTTCTCTTCGCGATTTCGGGGTTTCAACCACCGAAATGTGCTTTTACTATGTCCTCGGGGCTCTCGAACCTCCGAATCTTGGAATGTCGAAATGACGTCTTCTGAAATCCTTTCTGACTTTCACGTACCAGGTTCTCCTCTTTACTATATCGGTTCTCCCTTCGGTAGGACTTCTGGTAGACCAAATCCCGAAATGTTGAAATGCTAAGGTTCCACTTCCAAGGATATCAATGGCTGTGGACCTTTCCTCGATCCAACGGTCAGTGTAATTTTGTGTACCGGGAGTTCGATATGTCAAGCTCGAACCCTATGTCCTCTCCACCTTCTGGTCTTCGAAGTCCCGAAACGCTGAAATCCTTTGTCGCGACTTTTGATTTCGGGTTTTCTCCCCTGCTGTGTCTCGATCTCTCTCCCTCGAGGCTTTCGAAACTCTAAACTCTGAAGTCCCGAAAACTTAAACTTTCTTCTCCTTACCTCCACACACAAAAACCTCATTTTCGTGTTTCAGGGGTTTGGTCAGCCAAGAATTTTGGCTTGCACTTCGGAATTTCGAACCCCGAAATGCCGAAGTGATCTGACGTCCAAATAAGTCAAGATCAACGGCCCCTTATCCGCCTTGTATCTCCTGTAGATCCCACGACTCCCGCTATTTCAGGAATTCTTCTCGGGGAATTCGAACCATCCCAATTTCTTCTTCAAAGATCTCTGGTTCTAAATTGACCCTGCGACTCTCTTCTGGAACCTATCTTCTACCCGATGGATAAAGTTCCCCTCTGTTCCTCAAACACTTTGAAGACACTAACTCCCTTGAGATTTCTTTCGCCGACTTAAATCTCCTATGAGATTTCTGCACACACTCCTTGTGGCACTTCTTCAAATATGTCTAAGTATTTGAGTTATTTTGACTCTGTGCAACTCTTTGCGATAAAAGTCTTTCAATCCTCTCCTTGGTTTATAAGTTCTAAACTTCCAACTAGCTTGCACACACCTTGCACGACTTCTGTGCCTGACTTGCACTTTTATGGAAAATGAGAACAACGGTATCCCTCCTAAGCTTTCAGAGGTGAACTCTGAATCCGTCAACGCACTCCTTGCGGACGCTTCATTGCACTCCTTGCAAGAAATTTTACTCAAGAGGAGAAACAATTGAAACTCATTCCCTTACTCTCTCAGACTTCAAATACTTAACATGAAATCATACATACATAACATAAAAGCAAATGTACAACAGAAAGAGTATTAGAACACCATGAGTCTGAATCAAAGCTTCATAAAGTATCCACATAAAGTATTAGAACACCATGAGTCTGAATCAAAGCTTCATATATATTAATTTCAAAACTTCTGTACATGGGTTCTTCTCCACAGCTCTCTACTACAACTCTTCTCTATGCTCTATGATCTCCTTCACAATGTTACAAATGATACAAGATGAGGGTGTCTATAGTCGGTTTTCCCTCTAGCTCCTAAAACTGTCTAGTCTAGAATTTAAATCTACCTACTTTCCTTAACTATGCATAAATGCCTCTACACCTTACAGATGAGAGCGAATCACTCAAGATCTGTTTACAATATGGAAGTACGCCCTTCTTAACTATTACATTAATTTCTGCGCATCCAAACTTTCAAAATATTGCAAACAATTTTAACATGTGCCAAAAATGCGATGGCGTTTGTCCCACGCTCGCTTGTTGTTGGCGATGCTCCTGCATCAGTAACCCTCAAGAAGAGATACTTCCCTATACCACTCCCCATTTTAACCACAATGGGAAGTCGTTTTCTATGGTACATCAACAATCTGGACCATTTTCTGAATTGGAAAATGTTCGTCCGTCAGAAATCTCAATCCACTTTCTGAACTAGAAAGAATCTGCTCATCCTGGACCATTCTTCGAATTGAAAAATGGTTGTCCATCAATCAATAATATATTAGTGCTCCCTCCTAACCTGGGATTCATATATTCATTTTTCAATAAGGAAGTCATCTCCACGAGCTCCATATTGAGTACGCAAACTCTTTCATCTTGGACAGAGGCTTTACCAAAATGTCTTCTTATCTGCTCATTTGTGGAGATATATATAGGAGAACCACTTTCTTCTTTCTAGACTTCATCACGGATAATGTAATTCTTGATCTCAAATGCACTTCGATCTTGGAACAATGGTTTTCTCTGAAGGCTTCATATAGCTCTTGATCAATAATGTATATCATTGTTGGATTCCTCTTGGTTCCTGCTATCTTACACTATCGCATCAAGGGTCTAATTGGAACATATCCATATGGAACTTCTTCTGACATCATGAGATATTTGTCATGGATTGGTAATCCATCATCCTGATCTTCTGAGTAATCATTCTGATACAATCTCTCTATTATAGAGAATCTTCATCACACTTTTGTTGTGCATTGGAGGTTCTCCACCAAGTTATCTTCTTCCATCTGTATACAAGGGTCTCTTTCTGGTATGCCTCAAAATCTTGAAGTTTCTCTTCATATCCTCTTTGTTCAATTTCTCTGGAGAACAGTCTTTGCATTCATCTTGATGTCGAACTCCAACCCATGGATATTGCAGATGATATAATGACTTATGTAGAGGTATGTCTGGTTTACTGGAACAAGTAATCATCATAGTCTTCTCTCTCCATCTGGGAGAACCTCTAGTTCTGTATCTTGCAACGTTTTTATTCATAAGTCTTCCATACACTGTTCTTCGTCACAATTTTCATTTCTACTTGATTGCTTTCATATAAGGCTGGTAATCTTGTGATTCTCGATACAATAACTGGTTGTTCAGGCTTCTCTTCTTTCTTGGAATATTCATGTTCTTCCTTATGTTTTTCTTTAGCTCTTGGGTCCATGGAGTTTCTTATAGATTCCATGCCCTAAAGATTCCACTTTTTTATTTCATCATAAGATCACGGATCTGGATGGACAACTAGGGATACTTTAAGGATTTTTTAAGGTCGAACTGAACACGTACTTGTTTTCATGGATGCTACCATGGATATATGGATCATAGGATTAGCTCCCTCCTAATCCTTGCTTCATGTATGAATGCATGCTCTTCTTTTTGGTGATATATAATCAACTCTCTCCATCTAGGAGAGTCCATGCTTTCGTCTGCATTCTTATTCCCTTCTGCAAAGTGTTATAAGTATTTCTCCAATTTCCTCTTGATTGCTGACTTCTTTCCGTCTTTGCTTCTTCTAAGTCTCTTCAGGATTGGCTCTAATTTCGGTTTATCTCGTACATGATTTGTTTGATGTATTTCACCCTTTCATGTGTATTATCTGACTTGTATAATGATAACAATCCTTATCTTGTTGTTCTTCCATAGGTATAGTTCTTCTTGGAACATATTATCTTCTAAGAGATAGATATACAAGACATGTACAAATATTATGCAAACATGATATGTACAAGAACTAAGAAGAATATTGTTACCTTTAGAAGAAGAAGTCTCTTTCATCCTACTTAGTCTTCTTTGTGGGTTCCTTTTCTTCGGCAACTAATGTTTCGTGTGTCTCCTTCCTTTTCTTTATCTCGAGACAATGATTCTTGTAGTGACCATACTTTCGATAGTTGAAGCATTGTATTTATGAAATGTCTTTCTCTTGATTTGGCTTCTTCCTTGAACCAAACTTCCTTTTGTTCCTGAAATTCTTTAATGTTGTTGCGAAGGCTTGATCATTGTTCTTCTTTTGGGGTTTCTCTTTTGCATTGATCCTAGATTCTTATTGAGCACAACAAGTCCAAAGTTCTTCAAATGTAGGATACTCCTTCCTTGTGTTCATGCTTGCAGTAAATGCATCCCATGTCTTGGGAAGACCATTGAGTACTATGTTTACCAATTCCTTCTCTGAAATGATCTCTTCAATAGCTTGTAGTTGATCTCTTAAATAAGAGATCCTCACAAAGTATGATGTTATGCTGTCGTTATCATTCATCTTCATGTCATGAAGCTCATTCTTCAGACTCATTACTTGTCCAATGTTTCTGACTGAGAAGAGGTTTGTTAGGGCACCATACATCTTCTTCGATGAGTCAAGATGGGAGATGTACGATATCAAGTGGTATTTTATAGAATCCACTATGATACTCATGGAATTGATGTCACTGTCTTTGAACTTCTCCATAGTTGAAACGTTCTGCGGTTCCTTCTCTTTTCCTTTTTCAAACTTTGGTTCCACGATATTTCCTTTCACAATATCCAACACTTTATTCTTGGCAAGGATGAGATCAATCCTTGTCTTCCACGATCTAAAGTTAGAAGCTCCATCTAACTGGTTCTCTGACTTCATAGAGTAAGTCATGGCTTCTTTGACTTGGTCAACCCTAGATTTGACCAAAAGCTCAAACTTCACGTCTAGGATTTCTGAGAGTACCTGGAGATGCGCTAGGCTAGGGTGCATTGATATATCTATAGATTAGGTTAATCCCTTCATTTAAGGTCCCTCAACAAGAGGATTATGGTTTCTGCAACTGCACCTGCTAGTAACCCTAGCGGAAGTGATATGGCGACTACTCCTGCTAGAAACCCTAGTGACAGTTCTTCAACGAGCTTAATATCCTTATGGCTATGTTTACTTCTAGTGGTTAGACTAAATTAAGGAAGTGTGGGCCCATAACCTGTTAGAATATAATGGATGTGCTCGTTTTACCATTGACAATATCACTATTGTCACCCAACCATAGGCCGAAGCCACCCTCCGAGCACCTTAACCTTGACAGAGAATCATTCCAAAAGAAAACCCTAGGCTAGATATCCAAACAAAGGGTAGTGCACCTTTCCCCAAGGATAGCGCATCAACAAGAGATGATTAGATAGTCCAAACCCTAACCAAGAGATAGTCCAAGCCAAAATGTGATCTGCTAGCTACAACAACTGAAATGGAAACTCTCCTAAAACCTGCGCACAAAAATGGGCACTACAGTGCGCACAAGTGTTGCTCTGCAATTCTGAGACTGCTTTCCAGAATGAGAACTAGCCTCCTATATTTATACTAATTCTAGCTAACTGCCTGGGCCGACTTCTCATTCTGGGTATTTGTCTGTTTAGTATATATTAATTCTTTTGGTCAACTTCTTCTCTTGGAGGCTGATAACCTAATACAAGTTATCCTCTTGAGTTGACATGCATTCTAGGGTTATTATCCAACTCATTAGGGTTTCTTCTTGCTTCCCTGAATATTGTATTCTCGTCAGGTCTACACGTGGAGGTAAATACCTCATGCAACTACCTCATGCAACTACCATAATATCAACAGTGAGTGCACTCATGCAACCACGCACATAGTGGATGTGCCCATGAGGAATGCGCAGCCTAGGAAAGAGGAATTTGAATTCATTGCATGGTTTTCCATTAGCAGGGATTGTGCAGAGGAGGCAGGCTATCTGGAGGCAGTAAATTGGCACATGCATTTGCCAATTTTTGTATGACAGTGTGAGACGATTGTATATTGTACTGAGAGCTCTTGGATTAGAGTTTTGTATGAGATTGTTTCATGATCCATGATATAAACATAATATATGATAGTGGGGTTTTAAGCTTTATGCTTTCCTGGTAAAACATTTGTGTTATGTGCGATTGATCTTTCTTCTTGATATTGCAATTGGCAATCATGTTTTAAATTCTGCAAGAATATTTGTAGAAGAAATTATGTATTTAACAATGGCATATAATTGTTAGATCAGGAGAATCGAGGCAATACATAATTTTTATTGAAATTTCTACACGAGTATAGCAAGTTGTGTCTCGAGCTTGTCTCTCTTGAGGACAATCGATCTCGCATGCCTAAGAAACCCTCTATGGTGGCAGAAAATAAAAACAATGGAGCAAAAGATTCTATTAACTTGTTACTTGAGAAAGATCTCATGCGACAAAGGGACGAAATGATGGAGAATTTTTCCCACATCCTTCAACACCTACCGATAGCAACATGCACATCTTCATCAAGCAACCACTTTGGAGGAACCTCTCCCTTCAAGGTACAGGTTAATTTTGATATTCCCGTATTTGAAGGTCAAATAGATGCATATGCCTTAAAAAAATGTTTGAATATGTTGGAAGGTTATTTCTCTATTCACAATTTTTCCGACAAGGAAAATATCACCTTTGCACTCCTCAAGGCTCTCCCCCATGTCAAAAATTGGTGGGAAACTTACTGGGAGAAAATTTCCACAGAGGAATCTGGAATATATGGGGTCAATCCCACTTGGGATTTTTTTGTGGATGAAGTCAAGGAACATTACTACCCTGTTGATAACTATGAAGAATGATACATGAGATGGACCACACTGCGGCAAGAGAAGAGCCAAACGGTGTCAGAGTTCACAAATACTTTCCATACCTTGCGCACCAAGATGGGTATCAAAGAATCTGAGCAACACCTAGTTCTGAAATATCATCGGGCTATGCATAGGTACATCCAAACTGAAATGGATTTCCTAAACATCTCATCATTGGGAGATTCCTATTGATATGTTTTCAAAATTGAGCAGAAATTTAGGTACCAGAACAAATTGGAGTTTGGGTCTAAAAATTTGTAACAACCAAAGCATGGTAAAGATGATCCTAACCAAAATCCTTCTGAAAACTAGTCCAATACACAGGAAAATAAGGGTAAAGGAAATACCAAGAATGACACTAGGAAGTGGTGTGACTTCCATAAAATCCCCTGGCACAACACTGATGAATGTCGCCTGAAATAGTCATTGGTGGCTGAGGTCAAATATAAGGAGCCGAACCCTGATTCAGAATATGATCCAAAAAATATTGAAAACAGACAGATCATTGACATAGACCCTACTGTTACTCTCACGATGACAACAATTCAACCAGAAGAACTAGTATATCTTGAACAGGGGGAGTGTCTCTTCCATTCACAGATGCAAGTGAAGGGGACACCATTGCATTTCATTGTTGATAGCGGTAGCCAGAAGAACCTCATCTCAACTAAGGTCATCAAACAGTTGGGGTTGTTGACAACACCACACCCGCAACCATACAATATCGGGTGGCTTCACCAGGGACAAGATCTCTGTGTCAGCTAGTGGCATCGCATGTCTTATGGCATCCATCCCTTTAAGGATGAGGTAGTGTGTGATGTTTCCCCTCTTGATGTATGTAATGTTGTTTGGGCCAAGCATATATGTAGAAACATCATGTTGTTTATGAGTCTCAAACTCATAGTGTCATTATTACTCTGGGGGTCATATCTACAGGATATCAAAGGTAGTTTCAACCATTGTTCCACCAAAACAGTGTTCCAAGGTAATCTCTGATACTGCAAAATTCATCCTCTTCACTATCTGTTCAAAGGATGCGCAGAAGGCCACTACAACCACAACAGCCTTAGCACCTTCTATCCAACAGAAGAAAATTGTAGAAGAGAAAGCAGATATTGTTTCTTCACATACAATGGTGCCTACAGAATGCCCCATCAATCCTAGAGAAAACAAGTTGGTGGAACAGATTCAACCCCTCTAACAATAGGTTTGTTACAACCTTCCACAGACCAAGCAACACAACTTCTCCAACAAGGCACACAACTCACTAAGATTGAGATTCAAAAAATTATTTCTCATATTCCCCGGGCACTCAATGCAATGGAGACCATTGCTTCCTAAGGGGGGAGGATTGATCTAGGTGGATATTGGTGGCTACTCACATGTTCCAAATTCCAACTAGCCAATTTTGAATTCAATATGTTTCTCTGTAATGGGGACATTTCTTTGTAATTGTAGGTTTTGCACTTACAAGGTTGTCTTGAATCCCTACACAACATCCAGGTGGATATTGGTGGCCTCCCACCTATTCCAACTTGTTTATTTTGGAAGTTTTCATGTCAGTGCATATTTTTGTACTTCAAGGGCCGTTTGGGGCTCTAAACAATTTTTTCTTGGCTTTCCACAATCAAACTATAGATAGAGTCATAGTTTGATGTCATAATGCATATTTCTCGAAAATACCTTTCCAACGGGCTATCACACACCTAAAATGAAGATCGTATGCAAAAGTTACGACCCCGCAAAGTTAATGTACTAACTTACCCCAATGGGGCCCGCATGACTTTTTGTACTTCATCTCCTAGGGTTAGGTTTTTGAATGTCTAGGGTTTTGGCATTCATTTTTATCATAAAAAGGCCTTTAGAGCCTCATTTTAATGATCTTCTTGCGAATGAGCGTAGCCATCACATCTCTTCTCAGAGATAAAGCTGCCACCATTCTAGCGAGTCTTACACTCTATATATTTTTCAGTCTTTGTACATTTCTTTCATTAATAGAAATCATGTATTGTTGTATTTCTTTTTTTCTGTCAATTTTTATGTGTATTTCATTGTAATATCTATACTTTCCTTTCATTCTGAAAATAATCCGTATCATTCATTGTTGGATATGAAGGAGTTGATGCTCATTGCAAAGATCACCTCACAGATGTAACACTCCTCTCCCTTCTAGACAACGCCATTAACGCCATGGCTTGGATCAGTCAAACCACTAATAGTAAATGCGTTCTCAAGACTATGTATGAGCCCATGGGGACTGTGTATGAGTCCAACAATTCTGCATGAGGCTACATTCATAATATTCTTCAGAGCGATACAAATTAAGCGACAGAGGCAATCTCTTGGCATAATGACATGATTTTCATTCACATTTGCTTCAATTCCTTCTTGTAGACACCCTAGTCCCCACATGATAGAAAATACATCAACCCCTACTTGCAATTCATGGCCAGAGGAGGCCCCAATTGCAGAGGTTGTCATCGAGGACAATGGCTTCTGGTCCCTCACACTCAACAGGAGGCCATGGCTGCAACTGAGACTTACCATACTCATATGCCCCTTGAGACCAGATCCGAGCTAGACTTGATAGAATATGAGGTGCATCTCGAGTGTGACCTGGTGAATGAGGAAGATGTGGGTGAGGAAATTACCATATGGATTCCAAACATGGGAAACTCTCGCTCTAGGGATACCAAGTACCACAAGACAATCGACTTGTATTGGCATGTCAAAACCCTGCTGGGAAAAGTGATTGCATAAAGAAGCACAACCTTTGATGAAGTCCTCCTTCAAATGGAGTACCTCCAATTGCAAATTCGACCAGTAGACCATAAAAAATCCCTCCTTGTTGAACGTACAATTGGCCTGGACTTGAACGAGTCATGCAAGGATCAACCCTGGGTTCATGAAGCCTTTGGGCCTCCTCCCCCACATTATCTCTAATTCTTTCATTCCCAATTTTGATTTTAGTTTTCACAAGAAATTATGCTAGTATAGACCAATATGCTTCTCTCTCTCACCCTTGACAACATAACCTCTTTATATACCTCTTTAATTATGTTACTAAGCACGAGTTATGGTAGACCAAACTCTATTATCTCTGTAACTATGTTTTTAAAATATGGTCCTATCAAGAGAACTCTATGGAAATGATTCAAGGGAAATTGTTTCATTGCAGTTGGTCTGGTTTCCTAGGTGGTGGGCCCCCTGCATAACGGATGTAAACACTTTTCTTTTTGTGAATAAAATTTTGTCAGTTAGCTTACCAAAAAAAATACAATGTATTAAATTTAAATTTTTGAAAATTAAAAATAAAATTCAGAAATTTTAAATTTTATTATTTCTATTTTCTATTTGGTTACACAAGTTATCGATGAGTCCTTTAAAGTGTAACTTTATTTTTAAAACACATAAAATAAAATTTTCAAAAAGTGTCATGTGACCACTTTCACATGTCATTATTAACTTTTCTTAACTAAAATGCAAAATAAAACATTATTC
>JZKD02S0213095.1:76885-99166 GCA_000966675.3 Picea glauca | reverse complement strand
ATATAAAAATTATGATAGAATGACATCACAGATCCCTTCACACATAACCCCTAGGTATATATATATATATAACAACGTATACTAATATATATCATATCCAAGCCCTCTAAAGTTATGACACACATATTCATGTTTATTTAATGTACTCTCTTTAGCATATAGAAAGGTAATTTGATACACTTTTCACACCAATCAAATACACAAGTCTATTTTACAAAATGACAAAACACGAGAGGAAAAATTTCACCACCTATCGCACATAGAAAAACTTTGATAGTTGGGGGAGTATTTATCAATGTTTATGATTTTTTCTTAAGTGACATTGGTTGCTGCATTCCAAAAAAATATATGAATAATGTCAAAATCATAATTGAAGTTTATAATTTTTAAGTGATGTTGTGGTTGTATTTATAAACACATATATTGGAATGAATAAATTTGTAAAATTTGTAAATTTAGTTACTACGGATTTTTTTTTTAGTTGGAGTAATTTAAATGTTTAATTTTTGAATTTATATATGATTAAAATTATTCAAATTACAATTAAAAAAATAAATATATAATCAAAATAAATCTAAAAAATAAAATATTTTAACGATTTTTTTTTATCTTACTTTTAATAATATAAGATGTGATTTTACCTAATTTCATAAATTAATTACTTTTTAAAATTTTACTTATAAAAATCATAATGATTTTAGTATTTTTATTCTCATCAAATTCAAATATAAAAAATAAATTCTAAAAAATATTTAATTTATAATTGAGATCAAAGAAAACAAGTGTTGCATGGTAGCATAGTCCATGCCAAGCAGTGTACAAGGTAAATTTTGGAAAATGGGGTCGAATTGTAAATGACAAAAGTGTTTGGTGCAAAATGTATATCACGGAAGTGTTGTGTGCAACATGTATATCACAGAACAAGAGGGCATAAGAAATCGATAGCACTAAGTTGCAACGAATTGTAGAGTACATAAGTTTTGGGTGCAAGATTTATAATAGCGCTAACCTAGGGGCAATAAGTGAACCAACCCGCCTATCACAGAACATGGGGCATAAAATTTCATTAGCGCTAAGGCGCGACCTCGCAGAGAGATAATTGGCTAAGTGTTGAAAGGAACTACGGTCGGTTGGGCTCATGATGTGACGATATAGGACCAATCGATGAGTTCGACAAAAGTCAGGTTCAAGTTTAAGTATATTTATTTAAATTGTATTTATATTAATGTATCTTAGTAGATAATTTGTGGTCCAAATGTAGACCATGTTCCAATATGTGGATAAATTGTAGACCATGAAATTTTTTGGTGCAATATGTACACAACAGAAATGTAGATGACGCAAGTTTTGGGTGCAAGATCTATAATAGCGCCAACCCGGGGGTCGATCAAGCTCCCATAAATCGTTGTTGAATACGTTTTTTGGTTGTTAATGCCAATAAGGAAACCTGTGCACTGATTTGTAACGAGTAGAAGCAGGATATATATACAATTTGACAGGCAGGGCCTTATGTCTCCTCGGGAGCCCTTGTCACTCTATTTTGAAGCCCGCTTGACCATTTTCCCCCTCTACTCTCTCTTTCTTGTTACTTAGTCGTTTTTCTAAAAATTTCCCAATGCGCGCGTTGGCGGACGGAACGGTTCACATTTGCGCTCATGATTTTATATCGTGACTGTGACCAAACACTAACCATTCGATGCCTAGCCACTTTTCAGATCGCGGATTCCCAGATAGGCGAGCTCTATAACCGGGGTCGAATTGTATATGACACAAGCGTTTGGTGCAAAATGTATATCACAGAAGTGTGGTGTGCAACATGTATATCACGGAACAGGGGGCATAAGAAATCGATAGCATGAAGTCACGACGAATTGTAGAGTACAAAAGTTCTAGGTGCAAGATGTATATTGCGCACTTGTAGATGATAGGAGTTTTGGGTGCAATATTTATAATAGTGCCAACTTGGGGGTCGGTCGAACTCCCGTAAATTGTTGTTGAATACATATATCATGGAACATGGGGCATAAAAATTTGATAGCGCTAAGTCGCGATCCCACAGAGAGATAATTGGCTAAGTGTTGAAAAGAACTCTGGTCGGTGGGGCTCATGATGTGACGATATAGGACCAATCAACGAGTTCGAAAAAAGTCAGGTTCAAGTTTAAATATATTTATTTAAATTGTATTTATGTTAATGTATCTTAGTAGATTATTTGTGGGAGAAATGAAAACCATGTTCCAATATGTGGACGAATTGTAGACCACGAAAGTTTTGGGTGCAAGATGTATATGGTGGAACTATAGATGGCGCAAGTTTTGGGTGCAAGATATATAATGGTGCCAACTCGGGGGTTGGTTGGGCTCCCATAAATCATTGTTGAATACATTTTTTGGTTGTTAATGCCAATAAGTGAACCTGTGTACTCAGTTGTCACCAGTAAAAGCAGAATGAATTTGAATTGAAGATGGCATGAATACCCAATTTGTGTTACATATTTTGCACTGAAATGGGGTCAAATTGTGAATGAAAGAAGTGTTTGGTGCAAAATGTATATCAGGGAAGTGTTGTGTGCAAAACGTATATCACGAAACAGGGGGCATACAAATTCGATAGCGCTAAGTCACGACCCCGCGGAGAGATAATTGGCTAAGTTTTGAAAGGAACTCCAGTCGGTGGGGCTCATGATGTGACAATATAGGACCAATCAACGAGTTTGAAAAAAGTCAAGTTCAAGTTTAAATATATTTATTTAAATTGTATTTATATTAATGTATCTTAAGAGATTATTTGTGGGCAAAATGCAAACCATGTTCCAATATGTTGACGAATTGTAGACCACGCAATTTTTGGGTGCAAGATGTATATGACAAAACTATAGATGACACAAGTTTTGGGTGCAACATCAATAATAGCGCCAACCCGGGGGTCGGTCGGACTCCCGTAAATCGCTGTCGAATACGTTTTTTGGTTGTTAATGCCAATAAGCAAACCTGTGCACTGAGTTGCCACGAGTAGTAGCAAAATATATATACACTTTGACAGGTGGGGCCTTACGTCTTCTCGGGAACCCTTGTCAACCTATTTTGAAGCCCATCTGACTGTTTTTCCGCTCTACTCTCTCTTTCTCGTTACTTAGATGATTTTTCAAAAATGTCCCAATGCGTGCATTGGCAGACGCACTGGTTCACATATGCGCTCGTGCTTTTATATCATGACTTCGATTAACCGCTAACCATTTGATGCCTAGCCACTTTTCAAATCACAGATTCCCAGATAGGCATGCTCTATAACCGGTGTCGAATTGTATATGATGCAAGTGTTTGGTGCAAAATGTATATCACGAAAGTGTGGTGTGCAACATGTATATCACAGAATAGGGGGCATAAGAAATCGATAACGTGAAGTCGCGACGAAAGTTTTGGGTGCAAGATGTATATCGTGCACTTGTAGATGACAAAATTTTTAGGTGCAAGATTTATAATAGCACCAACCTGAGGGTAGGTCAGACTCCCGTAAATTGTTGTTGAATATGTATATCACAGAATAGGGGGGCATAAAAATTAGATAGCGCTAAGTTACGACCCCACAGAGAGATAATTGGCTAAGTGTTGAAAGGAACTGCAGTTGGTCAGGCTCATGATGTGAAGATATAGGACCAATCAACGAGTTCGAAAAAACTCAGGTTCAAGTTTAACTATATTTACTTAAATTGTATTTATATTAATGTATATTAATAGATTATTTGTGGTCGAAATGCAAACCATGTTTCAATATGTACGAATTGTAGACCATGAAAGTTTTGGATGCAAGATGTATAGGGCGGAACTGTAGATGGCACAAGTTTTGGGTGCAAGATCTATAATAGCGCCAACTTGGGGGTCGGTTGGGCTTCTGTAAATCACTGTTGAATAGGTTTTTTGGTTGTGAATTCCAATAAGAAAACCTATGCACTAAGTTGTCACCAATAAAAGCATAATTAATTTGAATTGAAGATGGCCTGAATACCCTCTTCGTGTTACACATTTTGCACTTAAATGTTTTGATATATACAATTTGGAAGGCAGGGCCTTATGTCACCTCGGGAACCCTTTTCACCCTATTTTGAAGCCCGTCCGACCGCTTTCCGTAGTTGAAACATACAAAAAATATCTTACTAGGAAATGGATTATCAATTGCAGATTTGAATATATCAAACCTTCTTTTCCCTCTTCTATACTCAATGAAATTCCCATTTTTTTTTCCACTCTACTATCTCTTTCTCTTTAATTAGCCGTTTTTTTCGAAAATGTCTTAATGTGCATTGGCAGATGCACTCGTTCACATTTGAGCTCGTTATTTTATACCATGACTATGACCGACTGCTAGCCATTCGATGCCTAACCACTTTTCAGATCGCGGATTCTCGGGTAGGCGGGTTCTATAACCGAAGTCGAATTGTAAATGACGCAAGTGTTTGGTGCAAAATTTGTATCATGGAAGTGTTGTGTGCAACATGTATATCAAGGAACAGGGGGGGCATAAGAAATCGATAGTGCTAAGTCACGCAAAGTTGTGCACTGAGTTGTGAAATGAATTTGAAATGAGGATGGCAGGAACACCCTCTTTGTGTTACAAATTTTGCACTGAAATGTTTTGATATATACAATTTGACAGTCGGGGCCTTACCTGTCCTCGGGAACCCTTGCCACCCTATTTTGAATCCCTTCCGACCGCTTTCCACGGGTATTTTTGCGCCCTCCACCTTCGCACTTCTTTCCAAGTATATGCAATAAGTATATAACTTCTCCATAAACATGTAGAAAAGATCTTACGAGCAAATGGGATATCTATCATAGATGTGAATATATTTACCCTTCTTTTCTGTCTTCTATACTTTTATCTTTTATCACGGATTTGTTGGGTGCAATATGTATATGACGAAAGTGTTGAGTGCAAGATGTATATAATGGAACACACAGGATAAGAATGCGATAGTGCTAAGTTGGGACACCGTGGTCAACCCGTGGACAATCCAGGAGCACAAGAAAGTCAGGTTCAAGTTTAAAGGGATTTTGTTTATGTTTATTTAAAATGTATCCATATTAATGTATCTTACTAGATTATTTGTGGTCCAAATGTAAACCATGTTCAAATTTGAATGGTGTTTTGTTCTTTTACATCATGACTCTTATCGACCGCTAGCCATTCGATGTCTATCCACTTTTCAGATCACAAATTCCCAGGTAGGCAGGCTCTATAACCAGGGTCAAATTGTAAATGAAACAAGTGTTTGGTGCAAAATTTATATTAGGGAAGTGTTGTGTGCAACATGTATATCATGGAACAGGGGGGCATAAGAAATCTATAGCGCTAAGTCGCAACGAATTGTAGAGTACGAAAGTTTTGGGTGCAGGATGTGTATCACGCACTTGTAGATGACGAAAGTTTTAGGTGCAAGATTTATAATAGCGTGAACCTAGGGGTGTGTCAGACTCTTGTAAATCATTGTTGAATATGTATATCACAAAACATGGGGCACCCAACATGGGGGTCGGTCGGGCTCCCGTAAATCGCTGTTGAATACGTTATTTTCTTGTTAATGCGAATAAGCAAAGCTGTCCACTGAGTTGCCACTAGTGAAAGCATAATGAATTGAACTGACGATGGCAGGAACACCTTCTTCGTGTTACACATTTTGCACTTAAATGTTTCGATATATACAATTTGACAGTCGGGGCCTTACGTCTCATCGGGAACCCTTCCCACCCTATTTTGAAGCCCGTCCGACCACTTTCCATGGGTATTTCCATGCCCGCCACCTTCGCACTCCTTTCCAAGTATATGTAATAAGTATATAAATTCTCTAGAAACATGCAAAAAAGATCTTGCGAGCAAATGGGATATCTATCACAGATGTCAATATATTATCGTCTTCTATACTTATCTTTTATCACGGAATTGTTGGGTGAAAAATGTATATGACGGAAGTGTTGGGTGCAAGATGTATATAACGGAACACGCGGGATAAGAATGTTATAGCGCTAACTTGGGACGTCGCGGTGAGATATTTGGCCAAGTGTTGAAAGGGAAGGTCGTCGGTCGGGTTCCTGATGTGAATATATAGATGGAAATGAGGATTTGACAGTCCACTAACCGATCAACCTGCAGACAATCCAGGAGCCCGAGAAAGTCAGGTTCAAGTTTAAAGGGATTTTGTTTATGTTTATTTAAAATTTATCCATATCAATGTATCTTACTAGATTATTTGTGGTCCAAATGTAAACCATGTTTGAATTTCAATGGTGTTTTTGGCTCGACTTTTTTTGCTCAAACCTACAAGGAAAAGAAAAAAATATATATGACTTTACATTTTGTATATCGAAGAATATTCTGAAATATAGGAAGCTGCAATACATGCACAATATAGAATAGGAACATGTACAATGAAATGAGTTAGTTTTACGAAGAAATACAAATTCCAAATAACAACACCACACATTGAATATCAACATAGAACAACCCCAAATATTTATATTTAGATAAACTAGGTCACAAAATACATTTGAGAATATTTCCCAAAAAACGTTGTCTTCAAATTTGCAAAAACAAACTATAGTTCTGTACATTTTCTGTGAAATAAAAAATGTGTTTTCCAGAATGACTCCGATTGGGACTGTCGTGGACTACAAATAAAATATGTACACGAATGAAGTTTGTAGAAAGAATAAAGTCGAAAATGGAAAACAACAAAACCTGACAAGAAGAAAGAGAAAAATGTCAGATCCGGATTAAAGCTTTGTTAGAATAAGTGGATGAAGACAGAAGAATGTAATCAGTGTCAACTTACTATGATGGTGTCCCATGTCTTGTCATTTCTTCGTTGATTTCCTTTTATGGATTTCCTCATCTTTGACCTTCATTGGTAATCTGGTTGACGACCTTTTTCAAACATTCTTCGATGTAGCTCCTCATGGGCGCCACGTTCATTTCATGCCGGATTTTTGTATTGAAGATTTCACTTTCCAAGTCCCTTAGATCAATAGACAAGTTGTGCAATGCTTCTTGAATATTTTTGTTTCTAATGGCATAA
Organism: Picea glauca; assembly: GCA_000966675.3. Classification (NCBI taxonomy): domain Eukaryota; kingdom Viridiplantae; phylum Streptophyta; class Pinopsida; order Pinales; family Pinaceae; genus Picea; species Picea glauca. The sequence goes on along the minus strand of JZKD02S0213095.1, from coordinate 92,097 downwards.
CCGACTAGCCAAGTTTTCACATCATCTTCACCATATTCAAGAATGCCATAGAAATTTTCAAATGACAGTCTTTTATAGATATGAACTTGATTATCAAATTCTTGCTTGGTTAAAAACAACAAGTTTAATATCAATTTCGGGTCTTGGACTTCATTGGTTATGCGAGCTAGATCTATCTCAGTTAGCTTCTTGAATAGTTTGTCTCTTTTAGATATGGTCTGGCTACATTCTTGAATGATACCAATCAAGTTCTTTACCTTTTCTTTCCAGCATGCGTTTAGCTGGTCTATTCGATCCAGGGAAGGGAGATCCTCCTATCTTCTTCTGAATTATGTCATACCGGCAACTTCAACACCAAATGGTAAAACTACATTGAGATAAAAACCTTGCTCGTTCTTGACATCTGCTTGCAGATACTCATGAAAATCATGCACTCTTGTTCCAAAAGAGACCATATCCTTTGACATCTCCCAAGCTTTTGTTATTACTTCCATTCTTTTGTTTATATTCTTTTCCACATAGTCTTGGGCCGATGTGAGAAGGCTTGCTAATCCTTTTAACTTTTGTGCAAGTGCGGTAGACCCGACCATTGCCAAAGGAGTAGCAAACAGTGGAAGAGGCATTAGATTTGCCTCCAATTCTTTGATTCATGTCTTTAACATGAGGTTTTTTGTTTCAAGGCTACTAATAGAGTTGTCTAGAGCATCTCCAGTTGCTCGATGCATATTGGATATCTAGGAAGGGCACATGTTGTGTAGGTTGAACTCTGAACGAGATGTCCCTTTCTTATTCTTTACATCTCTGTTTTCAATAATCATTCTTTTTTATTCGCTATCAAAAACAACGCTCTAAAATGAAAAAAAATCTTCTTCGTCCAATGTATCTATGACAAGTATTTCCATCCCAGGATTGTGAGGAGAAGTGATGTCTAGGTGATCATCATCAGGGAACATTTCTTCAATGTCAATTTGTAGTTCCATATCTTTGAGGGAGAGATAGTACATATCAATTCCTCCCTTCGATCCCTCCTGTTCTTGGACTATTGTTTTCCATTTTTTGCCCATGGGAAGCTTGTGACAACTTTTAATTTTGTCAAAGGGAGGGTTCTTATTTCCTCCTTTGCCTGAAGAAATGTGTGTGAATTTACTTGGGTAAGCCATTGGAGTACTTCCACAAGATGCTGTGGTCTTGGCTGTGGCAGTCGGGGATTGGGCACTTTTTTCACCCGAGCCTTTTCGGTTCTGCTTGTGTGAATCATTGGTACTGGTACAAAGTCCATTCAGGGTAGTGTAAGTGAAAGACCTGTTGAAGTGGTTCCTGACCATGATATCCCAGACTTTCGAAGGCATAGACATGAATTGTCCTTTCCATTTTTCATGGAAAAAATGCAACCAACGCATGTACTCCCTTGTTATTCCAACAAAAAACATTGTACCAGATATGTGACATGGAAGAAAGAAAGGATTTTTCTTAGATTCAAAATCCTTATAACATTATAGTTCTCCATTTCTTCTACTATGCTCTTCCTATCCAGGAAGATTGTCGGCTGGCCAGAAAACCGGGGAAAATACCTTCCAAATATGGATGCTTTAAAAACCAAAAAAAAATAATTGAGGACCTTCTAAAATTGTTGGCAAGCATCATGTCTCCATAGTTTCTGGCACAAAAATGTTGCTGGGTCAAATTCAGAGTTTATCTTCCTACACCTAGATAGTTCAGGAAATGGATAGTAATTTAGCACTACGAAAATTAAATAAGATGACATAAAGAATTTCTTCTGCCTCCTCTATTGCAATAACTGGGAAGAGATTTGAATGGAAACTAACTTGCGACAATGGAAGATGGTTTGTTGCTTGACCCTAAAATATAAAATATACAGAATCATACGAGAGATGTCGGTTTCACTTTCTTGTCTTGTTGTCCTGGTGAAAAGCCATGCAATTTGCCAAAAAAGGTTTTTACATGCACTAACCTGTAATATGACCATGTACTGGGGAGCGAGCGTTGGGTCCTATAATAACTTCGGCAAGAGGTCTAATTCATTTCTATGCTTCTTGAAGAACTGTTTGCAATTCTTGCCCTTGAAAGTAGGCATTGGGTCGGGAAGTGTTAACACCTTTCTAAATACTTTAGGAGATAGGGATATTTGGAAATGGTCGCCCATCTAGACTATTGGTCGGTTCAAAATATAGTTCTCGGTGCAGAATGTGACCAATTCCTTAAAGTAAAAAAACAAAAATGAGGATACAATGTGTCGCTGCAATTTCATATGTCGGGATAACTTTCATCTGGGCAGAAGTGGATGAGTAGTAGTCATAAACTATGGACCACTGAAAACGTTAGTCCTCGTGCCCAAAAATATTTAGGGTATCTCCACAAACATGTTGTCGAGCTGTAGCCATAAGGTGATGAAAACCTTCCTTTTCTCCTCATTGTATTTAAAATCGACGCTTCAACATCATAATACAATCTCCGGTAAATCTTGGTTCAATGTGTTTTAATGGCAGATGTCCTCGACCTTTTCACCTTTTAATGCCAATCTTTTCAAAGATAATAAAAGCGTCATCAATTTGCATTGGGAAAGCGTGCAAAGGTGGCAGGGAAATCAATAAACTATTGAAAAGCGGGGAAAACATTGACAACTGTGCAATATACCTGGATTTTGACAAAAGCAGGTTCAAGTCAAAAGAAAATTTGTTAATATTTACTTAAACAAATTTCATATTATTTTATTTTATTTCTTTTCTCTATGGCCCAAATGCAAACTATGTTCAAATTGGAATGGTGGAGCAACATTTTCATATGCAAGCAGAGCCTCAAATATGCAAACCTGTAAGGTTCAAAAATTATGTGCACAATACTAAAGAGTGACATCATGTGAACACCTCTGTGTATGACAGCAGGCCAACACAATATTGAATTCTTGCTACGATGACGTCTTAAAAAACCAAAACAACAATCATTTTTTTGTGAATTCAAGATTGATAGAGGAAACTAATCAGATTCCATAATATTCTCCCATAAATGCATTTTAATGGGAGATTACCTCGAGCTTTCCTCTTATTAATGCCAATATTTTTGAACATATGTGGTGAAATGTCACCAGTAAAATCATAATTAATGTGAATTAGGAAGGGGCGAACATGGTGGGCATGGAGGAGAATTAAAAATGCTTTGGTACTTTTTTGAACCTGGGAGTCTGTGGTAGAATTTTAGATCACCCAAATTTTGGATGGAAGATGTATACTTGGAACATGGGGAATGAGAGTTCAATAATGCGTACTCGGGAACCCGCGACAATAAAATTGGCAAAGGAAACGAAAGCGATCGGTCGGACTCATGATGTCAAGATATCGATGGATATACAATGTGAGTTCGATAAAGAGTGAGGCTTGTGAGTTCGAGGAGTTCAGGATCGAATTGTAGATAACCAGAGTTTTGGATGCAAGATGTTATCTGAAAACGAGGCATGGGAGTTCGATAATGCATTGGGGGGGAACCCGCGGCCATAAAATTGGATAACTGTTGAGACGAACTGAGAAAAATATCAACAAATGCTTTGAAATATCAATAGATGCTGGGAAAAATGAGTCGCAAGCTTCGAGTCCAAGTCAAATTGTAGATCATCGAAGTTTCGGGCGCAAGATGTATACCACGCACACAGGGCATGCGAGTTCGATGGTGCCTACATAGGAACCCGTGGCCATAAAATTTGTGAACTATGAAAATGAACGACAGTCGAGCGGACTCGTGATGTAGAGATATAGATGGACATGAAATTTGCCACTCCGCCGTCCTGGGAACCTGCGAGCATGAGACTAAGTATAGAATCAGAAATGGATAATAGAGGGGAAGAAAAAAGGAAGAATGGATAAGTATAGAGGAGGAAAAAGAAAGGGAGGTAAGAACTGTATGCGACACAATACATAGAATACAATCGACAGGAAAGCAGACTGTTACGTAAGAACACATGAAAATAAAAGATGGAGTACAAATAAATTCATTCAAGATAGAAGCACAAAAAATATAATTGACACGAAGATAAGTCAATGTACAGGAAGATATGGAGTATCCAAGGAGGAAAAGAAAAAAAACAGAGCTGCAAACCAGTTCAACAAATACAAACAGAGTAAACGAAAAACTATTGGATATGGAACATGGGTAGAAAAATGCACCTTTGCATGGATTCTTCTACATTTCTGGTTAGGAGTTCTTTGCGGTGTCTAGTTTTCTTGCTTGTTTCCATGAACAAAAGAACAAAACAAAACAGACATGAACATAAGTTGACATTTAAAGAAAAAATCAAGTACTATGTACATAGACTAAATAAAATAGAATAAGAGGAATATAATAACAGACAATGTTAGAAGAATGTACCTTTTTTTTTTAGTTCATTCAAGTGTGTGTGTGTGTGTGTGTGTGTGTGTGTGTGTGTGTGTGTGTACAAAACAATTTGTGACCAAAATCAATTACAAACCAGGGAAAACTAAGAAGTTGGATATCTTGATTTTCTACAACAAAATAGACATATATGCTTTGAATCATAGAAATATGATTCTGCAGTATGCCTAATGTATATTTCATAATTCAAGTGAAACACCAACTGTGTGGTGACCAGACCAGTATGTGTACAAACCAAGGAAAACTAAGAAGCTGGATAATTTGATTTTTTGCAACAAGCTACACAAATATGCTTTGAAACATAGAAATATGACTTTGCAATATGTTTTATGTATATCTCACAATTCAAGTGCAATACCAATTGTATCGTTGTCAGACCAGTATGTGTCTAAGATAAATATGTTGTAATGAGGAATGGGCACATTTGACCACACATGGTCAATAAGCACATTTTGCACATGGCTTGTGTTGTTCAAAAGAAAGCAGAGACTATATTTGCACATATAGTTTTCCAATTCTTTTGTTTTGGCATTATTTTGTAGCATGTCAATATTGAAGTCTCCTACAAGCACAATGGTTTTGTTCAGATGCAAATGGCCTAATGCATTGGAAAGAACATTTAGTATGTTGGAGAATGTTGCATGGGGAGTAGCATACAGATTTAGTATTGCAATTTTTGTTCCATGGAAAAATATTTTTGCAACCACGTCTCAACATTCTTTTCTTCGAAATGTATATGGTCCAAAATTGGTACATGTTTTTTCACCAATATCATCACCCCATGTGTAATGTAACTTGATATGCAATTGTGATTTGGAAATTGTTTGTTTTGCATGCATAATTCCATGTATGTTTCCTGCAAGCACAGAATATCGGATTGCATTGTATCATAGTCATTGAGTATATCATCCATGTGTGCATGTAAGCTGCGCGTGTTAAGAGAGAGAATTGATACATATGACTTTGTTTGTATGAATTGGTAATCATACTGCAAATGCCATTTTGTGGTAGTCCTGAGGCGTTCCATTTCAATATCAACTTTTTGTTTGACTTTGAAATCATTTTTTGTAAGAGGACTTAGTAAATACAAGGAGTCTATACTTATGACACAGGACATTGTTGTGTATACAAGTCCATGTATTTGAATCCCAGCAGGATGAAATGCAACACTATCAAGTGTTAGTCCTTGTGATCCGTGGAATGTACGTGCACATGCAAGTTTAATTGGAAACTATTTTCGAATCTTCAGTCGACCTATCTTTGTTGATGTCGATAATGGCTTTGATATTCGCAAAATAGGTGTCCAATTGCTTGCAGTGTTTGAATTATATAGATAAGCCAACTTGCTTGCTTGTCACTTGCCTATATGTGGTTTATGGAATTTAATCCAAAGGACATCAATTTTTTCTGTTTTGGTATAGCCTTTGAGTATTCCATATGCACCATTGACCAAGCCATCCTGTGAATCATATTTGCAGGCATATATTTCAACCAACATTTCTAATTTCAGGACAAGCTGCAAATGTAAAGTGGTTGTATGTTCATGATGTGGCACATTTCTATGGTTGTCTTCTTCCAGGTCAATTGAATTGATGATGATATCATTGCCAGGCATGAGCGATAGCATGTACCTATTATGCATTGCAACATCCTTATTTGTGTAGAACAAGTAAGGGAATGTTGGGTCTGTTGGCACAGGTTGCAAGCACCTCGAATTGATATATGTTAAGTCATCATATGTTTGGTTGTTTGTTCGCATTCTATTCAGAATTGCAATAAATGTTTCATCTGTCTGGTGCATTGTAGTATGCAATTCAAATCATTTAATATTGTCTCTCTAGAAGTCATTCATCACTGTTCGCATGCTAACTGTAGGTTGTTCAAATATCAAAGAATATTGAATCGGTTGTGCCTAGTAAATATCCCCACAGAATATCATGTCAATGTTTCCAAAGTATTTCATGTGCATATGTTTTATGTTTCTTAGTTGGTTGTCAATGGAATACAAGAAGCGACTTCCAATCAAAGATGCCTCATCTATAAAGACAAGTTGGAGTTTGTCATAAATCTTAGACAAGGTATCTAACATTTCCTTGCTAATTAGAAGAAACTGTGACTTGTTAAAAGCCATTAAAAATGCAGAGTGGACTATTGTTCCACCTGCATTATATGCAGGTTTTCCTGTGTATGCAACTATTAGGCCCTTTGGTTTCATAGAATCAGAGGAATTGTTTGAATCATATATTCATATAATCATTTGGAACAATGCTTTTACTATGAATGTCTTGCTTATTCCTACTTCTCCTGTAAGGGACAAGTGCACATGAGTGTCCATGTTCAAGAGTTTTTTAAGCGCAATGTCCTTTAGAATTGTTTGTTTTTCTCGATTCAATAGATGTTTTGTTCTATGGTATTCATTATTTTCAATAAGGAAAGGATGTTTTGTGACTTGAAAACCAAGATTGATACATTTTTTAATGCCACCTGCTCGAGGACGACGCAAATCTACTTGCAAGTCATAGAACTCGCAGGGAGTTCTGGTTGTTTTTCGGTTTGTGAATGTCTCATCAAGATTGTCAGGGTTTTCTAGCTCATTAAATGCAATTTCTAGATCACCCCATGTTGGATTAACATTGTAAGTAAATCTAGCTTCATTGATTTGCACTATAGTCTCAGAGGCAACATACACAACTTCCCATGTAAAGAAGTTATGTTTTAATGTCTCTTCATTTTCATTGAACGGAACGTATAACAAATTTTTTTCTCTACAATAGTTTTCATAGTCAAAATGTTTATTGTATTTGACAAACCGTATCACAGAGGGTTTTTTTCTTTTTGATATGGGTGCACCATTTTTTTTGTAATCCGATACAAATTTTGCTAAGCAGATATGCCTAATAGGAGATGGATGCTGGAGGTAATAATCAATAATAGAGTGACATAGTATGTCTTCTGAATTGTCAATCTCTTGTTCTAGCAAACATAGTGGTTTAAGCACAAATGTGCATTTTTCAAGTGGAGATGTGTTTACAAAGACACATTTTCTTGAACTACAATTGAGGGGCATGGAAAGTGCAATGTGGACTGCTTGTTGAGCAGACATTTCTTGAATATTAAGCAATTTATTGTCAAGCATACGTATTATTTTTATGGCATCAATATGACTTCTTTCATGTTCTTTGCGTATTCTTCTGAATTCACTTTTCATAGATTTGCCAAACTTTGTCATATACGAGGTACAATACGATGCTGCAACATATGCATTGAGGAAGTATTGCGCATCTGTTTTTGCATTCCACATAATTGGCATGTCCTTGGAGAAACTTTTGTTCCAGATATGGGCAAGTTTTCGTTTAAGGAAAATTGTTGGTTGTTTAAGCGTACATTGTATGGTTTGGATGTACTCATCTTTTAATAGATTTAGCTCTGTCAAGAAGTCATCGAAGCTCATCAACTCGTCAAACTCTCCTTGTTCTAGAAATGAGAACAAGGATTTAGATTTCTCAATGACAACATTGTCCTCTAAACTGAGTGGCTCTATGAGTATTTTTTCTCTCATTGGCGGCACGGGGAAGTTGTATTTGTAATGAGAGTTTTTTTGTTTTCTACAACTTTTTTTATGATAATGTCTATGAACTTTTGCAAGTTATGGATCCAAATGATATGTGTTGCATGTTATGTATTTGTCCACAAATTTCTCTATCTGTGAATTGTTGTTAGCTCCATAGACTGGTGCACCCTCTATCCACAACAGTGTGTGGTCATGTTTATTCCCCCTATTTTGGAATTCAGTCACAAAAAAGTAGTTCGATATTTTTCCAAAAAATGTTTCATCATGGCATATCAATTGTCTCAAAGAATTTATTCTATGTCTATAGTAGCGATTATATGTCACTGGGTCTTTTCTTATGAGGTAGTCAATGTCATTATTTTCCAGTGTATCAATTTGTTTTTTACGTTTCCTGTTCCTATGCAAGTAAGATACCGCAGCCACCAATGGATCCAAACAATTATCTGCACTTGTAAATGTGATGAAAAATGTTGGCAGGCCCAATTGTCATATCACTGCAAAAATAGTTTTCTTGTTTTGTTGCAAATAGTCAGGAGAGATGCAAATGTTTTTGAAATCTATGTATCCAATATCAAATTTCAGGATTTTTTCTAGGTTGACTTTGTACTTGACATCCTTGGACAACGAATTTCTTCCTTGTAACTGGCCTTTTATTATTCAGACCCACATGCAAGACAACACCTTCTCTATTATTATGCGCATTGTTTTGAAAAACAAATGTGTTATGTGGCAGGAGAAGTCACCGCTTGAATGTAACAGCTCCCATCGAACTATTTTATGGTAACTAAATCGTTCTGTAATGTCAGTGGGACATGGATCTCCATAGAAGAGTGTTGGGAAGTTCATTTCCTCAGTGAATTTTTCCTTGAATATTCCAAGTGGACGTTGCCCCTCAGGAGGTGAAATTTCAACAATCTTGTCTTGCAAGTCACGAATGCACTGTGAATCAGTGAATCCATGCACCAATGTCTCAACAAGTGTTTTATTCTCCGATTCATCACTTGTATCAAATTCACTAGTAGTTTCGAGAGTCTCTACAGAGCTATCATCCTCTTCTCCAAGAACATTGTTCCAGTTCTCATTTATACAAATGTTATGTGCTTTGTACAGGGCCTTGGAACATAATTCTTTTAATTCTTTCATAACATCATGCACACACACTTTGCCTGTCTGATACACATTTTTTTTTATTTCAAGCATCTTTTGAGACCCACACCAATTGTCATTGTATCGCTAATGAATTATGGCAAGGATTTTTGCACAACATCTAGTTGAACAGACACATTAATAATTGATCCCGTTAAGCCCATATGGGGTTGTTTATAGCCCAGGGATTTATTTGTGCAAATGCAATTCACAGAGACACAAGTCTCTCTTCAAGTTTCGTAAGTGTACTTACATATGGTAGTGGTGTATTACATCTTATTTGGTTAGGGGTTGCAAATTGTGGCAGTTTTCCATTTTCAAGCGACCGTTTGCATGGAAGACAAATTTTTCAACTGGAAAATGTTTTATCATGTGCTGTCAAGCGAAGGTATTCTCCTTCCAAATCAGGAGTGAAAGACTTACTATTTTTTGCGAAATTAAATTGATCGCAAATTGCACATGCAATGGAAGGAGTGTCTTTGATTTGTTTCATGTAGGTCTGTCTTGCATCTTTCTTCCGCAGGGAAGTATGGGTAGAAAGTGTTTGCTGGTTTTTATTGGTAGTAGTGCACGGTGTTGCTTCTATCCCACGAAATGTGATTTTTTCCTCTCGGACAGTTGCATGAACATTGTGGGATATGTGATCGTACTTGTTTCTGTTGTGTTGTGCACGAACAATTTTTTTTAGATTGTGATATTTCAGTTTCTCTCTAGAAGGAAGCATACCAATGTATTTTTTTCTCTCATGTATGACCTTTTTCAAGTCGTGGTAACTTAGTCTATGTTTCTTGTTCAAGGGAAGGATGACCTCATGACAGCTAGAATGAGTTTCACTCTGATTAAATAACATGTAATGCTTATGCACATTCGATGTGGTTTGGATGACATTGACACTGGACCATGGAACGACAGTATTTTTTATACCACCAATGTTTTTTTTTCTCTCATGTATGAACTTTTTCAGGTTGTGATAACTTAGTCTACATTTTTTTTTTAATCCCTGTATGGCCTCATCACAACTAGGACGAATTTCACGCATGAAATTTTTCAAGTTGTGATAACTTAGCCTACGTTTTTTGTTTAATCCATGTATGGCCTTATCACAAATGGGAGGAGTTTCATTCTCATTAAAAAGCATGCCACACGTATGCAGATTCGATGCGGTTTAGGTGGCATGGACATTGAACCCTGAACCAATGATATGTCCAAGCAAAGGTTGATAATGGATATGTGTCATAACTGTTTTCAATGAGAGGATGTCAATTGTTCGATCGCAATTTGAATCAATAGACCAAGAATGGACAGTGCCATCTAGCAGGGCCGACCAGACCTAGATATTTACTCTGAATATGATAGATAGCCATTGCAAACAGAATCTTCTACCCTTCGCATTTCCTTTTTCATATGGAAGTGCCATGTTTACAAGGTATTCTTGCCAACTTCCAATTGTCGGCATATTTTCTAGGAGATATGGAGAATGGTGTTGATGCAAGCAACTGAAATCCTGTTGGTTGTCTCCTATAATTGCATTGCAAAAGGACTGTATAGTGTAAAGCCACAATGAATGCACATCGAAATTTGTTGCTACCAAACAACAAATTGCATTGAATAGACTATCTCCACAACTAGATACAACAATTGTTGCTATCTGCAAACCATGGAAGTCTATGCGATGCATAATCCATTTCCACTGTGATTCAAGGTCTTTGCAAATGAGGGACAAGTAAATATGAGGTCCTCCAAGATTTCATATGGACAATTTTCTGTACAGTAGTGGTTCATAATGACCACTGACAGGATTGGCATCATGGAACAAGATGCATTATGGATTTCTAGATGCAGTTTTGTTGAATAGTAGATATCTTGTTTTTCTTGTCAATGACCATATTCCAATTGATATATTGAGCCACTTAGACAGCCACCATATAAAAAATGTATCTCCCTAAAGTCCCCTCTCACGTGTAGGCAAAATTGGAGATGCAGACAACTGCATCTTTGAAAAATACATAGCGACATCATGTATTCCATGCAATTGCCAAAGAAAATCATATTCCAATTCATATTCATACGACTCCAATGCCTCAACTTCACCATTTTTTAAACATCCCAATAATTAATATATCAATTCATTGCGTAGGTCGGTCGAGGAATAACGGAAATGTAGTAGAACCTGAAATGCATCAAAAAATAAATCTCCTACAATATACGAGAATGCATCCAATCTAAAAAGTCCATTGCTATGCAACACCTCGTCAATGTTGTCATGTATAATGGAGTGTGTATCTATTTCATATGACTCAACATCTTTTACTTGTTTCATATCTTAAACTGTGATTTTCAAGTTGTTTCTTAGCTATTTTCAGTTTGTATGAAAACAAAGAAAAGGGGAAAAAATAATAAAACGAAAAAAAAAGACAAATAGAAAACTATAAGTGCGGAACTACGTACCAATCATGGTATGTATCCTTCAACCTTATTCTTCTCAAATTCAATTCCCCCTAGTTTTCACAGCAGATGAAAAGAAAACAAACGTACACTGAACAATGAACCAAACAGAAGAAACAACGCAAATAAAGAACACTATAAATTTGTTGAGCACAAAGACTAATTTGAACCTCTTCATGGTGTGCATCCTACAAGCTTCTTAGAGGCAGAAGATGTTCTGCAAAATAGAAAGGACAAGACAAAGGCAACAGGTGGACGGATTTTTTTGAACCACAGAATAAAAGCATTCCCTGTCACCACACCTCGACAGATGGTTCCCCCTTGTGACAACTCCAAATTCGTTTTCTAAACCCCTTTGCATTGCAATTTTCAAAATATATATGGAACAATATCTAGGATGTGGTAGTTGGCATATGAAGACGCATGGTTTCCAGAAACAAAATATAAGACCACACAGAAAGATGTTCTGCAACATAATTTTGAGGCAGGGACTCTTACCATTGAAAAATCTTTCCTGCAAGGTGCAAAACACCAAGTAGAAAAAAAATAATATCAACGAAATGATGGCACAAAAACTTACCCATCAATGAGGGATGACAAGAGCTCATCCCCAAAACTTGCAAACCACAACAACAGGTCCAACAACTTGCAAAGTTGAAGAACAACAAACCAGTGAACAAACACGAATAGGTCCAATTGCAATTGCAGGACCTCAACTTTGCAAAGTTGAATCCAACAATAACAAGAAGCATGGAATGAACAAATGAGCAAGCATCAACCATTGAACTAGTGACACCGGTGGAGAATAATTTTGCACAATTTCACTGCAAACAACACCATCAAAGAAATGGAACGAAACTGTATTGCAACACATCTGTACAATAAACATTTAAGGCTGCAAGACCTGTTAGGTAAACACTTAAGACTATCAGAACCATCGAAGGGCATCACCCTATGAAAACATTTAATAAAGAATGCACCGTGGAAGGCATGTTTACGTACACAATAATGACAAAGATTCTCGAAGCACACAACATTAAAGAAAAACTCACACCTAATAATAGTAATAAAAAAATAATAACATTAATAATAATATTAACAATAGTTCAAACAGTGGAAACTATGGTAAAAAACAAATTTGAGTGAGACAACAAAGTAATATGAAAACTGACTATCCATGTGCAATAAGACCTCAAATCTATTAGTACAAACTTTGGATATCTAAAAATTTCAATACGAATAGTACAAATTAAGAAAAGCATCGTACATGATAAAACTTTGGATATGGAAACATATAATTCATTGGGAATAGAGAAGACGACAATAAAACCTCAAATCTATCATCCAATTAGATCATGACATATATGGATTTTTTTAATAAATAAAAAATAATGCTTTTACTTATGTAGTTTGAACATCAGAAAGTATGCAAAAATTCGTAGTCAAACCACAAAGTAATATGAAGTCAACGTATTATTGATTTCTATAGTCCCTTTACGCCTTTGGCAGGGACTAATAAGAGCATCCCATTCTTTGATATAAGGGTAACCAAGAGGAAAAATGGGATATTAGTCCACTATGTTTTTTAGAAAGCCACCCATACTAAGAAGTACCTACATATATACTCTTATCATCACCCAACTCAAAACTTGGGTGTAATAAGCACTATAGCCAACAGAGTGTTTAGAATCTTGATTATTGAAAGAGATCACCTTCTTCGATTTTTTAATAACAATGGGTATAAGAAATCACAAGTTAAGGAGAGATTTTAGAATGTGAGAACATGACCTCAGAATAGGGATCAAGACATAACTGCAAAGGACTCCCTTATATACAAGGTGTGACAAATAAAGTTTCCAAGATCTTGAAAAAGAAAGACATCACTATTTCTTTCAAATCCAGAAATACCATAAGAGGGATGCTGAAATTGGTGAAAGGCCCAATATATCATTGTCATCAAAAAGAGGTTTATGAGATTCCACGCTCTTTTGGAATATTTTACATTGGGAAAATTAGTCGATCCTTTCAACCAAGGATAAAAGAGATTGAAACAAATATTCATCTTGATTGAGCTCATATCTCAGCTCTCGCTAAACACTAGATACCAATTGTGTCTAAAAAATACTAGGATTCTTGCAAAAATCAATAGTGATTCCAAATTCAAGTTGAGAGAAGACATCAAAGTTGTCAAGCACCCTCAAAATTTGAATATAGATGGTGGGTGGGATGTGAGTAATAATTAGATCTCGTTATTTTAACATAGAAGAGGAACATTTATCTGCAAAAATATAGCTATGCAACCTCCTGATGCACATTTCCAAAGAAAACAAAGGTGACCAAGGGGAAAGGGAGATTGAAAACCCCATATGGATTCAAAGGGTGGGGGTGAAATCCCCCTCATATATAAATGTGGTAGAGAACAAGGCACCAGGGACCAGGAGCAAGCGACCATCCTTTGAATTTCCGCCTCATCTCCGAGAACAAATCCTGGAAGATGAGCAACTATTTGGAAAATCTATGGAGGTGGAAGTAGATACGTCCCATCCAAAGGAAACTTGAGCATGGGAAATGGGAAAATGTATTCCATAAGAGACTAATGCTCCAAGATATGTGATTAATTCAAGAATGGTGGGAGAGAACACCCAGTTTATGAAGGACCATGCCTTGATAGGAAATGTTTTAGGGATATGGACTTCTGAGCGAGATCTCACGCGTTGGATAAAAATGTGGTGGAACCCTGAATATGATTATGAACTCCAGCTAAGTTCAAAAGGATTCTTCACAATTATCTTCTTCAACCTTGAAGATAAGTATCGAATCTTCGAAAATGGTCCATATTTCTTCAACTCTACAGGGTTGTATCTCTGATTCTAGACATATCGTTTCATCCCGGAAAAGGAGGATTTCTCTTTTGCGCCAGTCTGGATTCACCTCCACTCCCTTCCTCAAGAATTTTGGCTGGAAGAAATCCTCATGGGTATAGGAAATACCCTTGGAAGATATGTTAAATCCTTAGAAGCAACAAAACAAAGGAGATACACTTATTATGCTTGAATCCATGTGTATATAAATATCTCCAAAACTTTGTCATGATCCTTAAACCTAGAATATCAAGATGAGGACTAGCTCCAGACCATAGACTATGAGCACATACCCTTTCATTGTAGGAAATGTCATCATTAGCATGGATACTTATTCTGAGATTGTCCCTTAAATGATCTTGCGTGAGAAGTGGTTGAAGACAAGATGAAAGATGGATTCACACAAGTCTCAAGCCATAAGAAGCAAATCCCCAAGAAACCTAGCCAGGGAATAGGAAAGAATATCTCCACAACATGGATGATTTTAGGGGCTAAATTTCGCTCCTGGGCTAATTTTCCATGGTTTTTCCAAAAACGAGATTCGCTATTTTAAAAATGATTCACCCAAATTCTATAGGATAAAATTATTTAACCTTAAAAATCGCCAAAATTTTATAAAAACTATATAAAATCCTTAGAAATTTGAATATTTTTACGAAAATATCGCCAAACATTTAAAGTTGGCATATGAAGGGCTAGTAATATTCACCAAGGTTTCTACATTTTAAAATAAATTTCCATCCTTAAAATCATCCCTGCTCCACAAGCTACTCCTTTGATGCCTTAAG
>JZKD02S0213095.1:44283-76670 GCA_000966675.3 Picea glauca | reverse complement strand
AAGTTGGAGGAAGCTTTCAATAGAAAGGAACTTCAATCTATTCCATTAGAGCAACCTCGTAAGGTCCACAAAGTCTATATTGACTCCACAGCAGGAGAAACCTCAATATTGGGCATCCAATCATACCCGGGAAAATAACCCAAACAGTTCCTAGAGAAGGAAAGCGAAGGGGGCGTAAATCAACGTGGCAATTAATCAAAGAGGTAGGTAATTTCATGATAAACTCTAGATAGATCCAACGTCTCACCGAGGGATTCTTTTCTCCTCCCCCTAACTCATAATGAATATCATCTCTTGGAATGTAAGAGGACTAAATAGATGAAACAAATAGAGTTTTCTTCGAAATTTTATCATGGTAGAGGATCCAAATATTCTTTTTCTATAGGAAACAAAATGTGCAGGTGACACAGTTGCAGAGGTCTTCAGAAGATGTTGGAGGCATTGTAGTTTTGTCTATAATGACTCTAATGGGTGGCGGGAGGATTGGTTATCCTTTGGAATCCTACAAAAATCATTTTAGATCAATACTTCTCTACATAATGGACGTTGTTGGCACACTACCGGGATATTGGATCTATTAAAGAGGGGGTATTCACAAATGCATATGGACCCCAGAATAATCAGGGAAAATACTATTTTCTGAGAAGTCTTTCCAATCTAGGTGACCTGGTGGGAACTCAATATTGGATACTAGGAGGAGACTTAAACATCATTCTCACACTTGAAGAAAAGGGAGGGGACACAAAATGACTTGATCAGGATAATTGTTACACATTATTTTCATCACCCTTATGACCGTTAATGATGTAAACCTATCTGTTGCCTTCAGAGGGGTCAGTGGCCTGAATTCCTGAAGAAAGAACGGAGAAGAACTTTTCCTGAGAGAAGAAGTTGTATTTTTCCTTTGTAAAAACCCTATTAAGGAAGATTTCCGTAGGCTTCACTATACGCAGGGTTTGGCGATGACTGATTTTTGCACCTTTCTTTAAAGCTAGACTGCGGAGTTTCCGCAGGCTGCACTATAACCAGGGTGCAGAAATTCCTGTATGTGAGAAAAACAAGCATCTTCTCGATGCTTCTAGAAGGATAAGCTTCTATGGTGAGGTGGCCTCCAAATGGTTTGGATCTTACTCGCTTTCGTGATTTAGTGGGATCATCCTAACCTCCTCACCTTATCCTCTTCATCCTATAAAAGGAGAGGATCTCTCATGGAGAAAGTTAGCTTGAGCTTAGCTTGGGGTTGGATTGAGCTTGGGATAATTATCTTGGTTAGAGTGGTTTTAAGCTTTGCTTTGTCAATATAAATTGTGATTGATTCTCAGATTCGGTCTCAGAATCCTTGGAGCAAGAATTGTGTGGGAAGCAAGGAACTGTTGGAAGGAACTTGACAAAATCAAGGCATCTGGTTGTATATTTCTTCCACATTATTTAATACATATATACTTTTCTTTCCTATATGAATGTTATTTGTCCACATTGTATGATTCCTTGATTATGTACATAGTTTCATATCAAATAGACTCTGTTATTCTCGTCTTCATTGGCTTGTGTTTATTTGCAGATATTTCTCAATAAGCTTCACAATGGAGCTTGGATTACATTGGCGAAGTTAGATCTTCGATATTTAAAAGGTATGTTCTAGATCCATTTCTCATTCGATAATTGAAATCTAAGGAAAGAGTAGTGTACTGTCTTGTTTTGTTCTAGTTTCATAGTGAATCTAGGGGGATTGATTTGTGTCCGCACTTAACAATTATCCTGATAGCAATAATGGAAAACTTCGAGACCTCCTTGAGAAGCTACATATGATTGATATTGAAACCGTGAATGGCACTTTCACTTGGTCCAACAAGCGATCTGGAGCTGAACACATTGCTTGTAGACTAGATCGGTTTCGCATATCAGAAACCCTAATGCTATATGGGCCCTTAATCGAGGCTAGTATCCTCCCAAAATCAGGGTCCGATCACTGGATGGTTTAGTTATAGATCATGTAATGACCCCCGTCGTTACAACTACTTGCGACACAAAGCATGTACATTTTTTCTTTTTAAAAGTGGGAAGGAAACAACGAAAACACTTAAAAAACAACACACGCAAATCATGCAACAGACAACAATGACCTTGCATACTATCATATCGTGAAACTAGACGAAACATGCGATAATCGAATAGACAAACCAAACAACTACCCACCCGACACAAGCCAGTCAACGCCTACAAGATAAAGGACAACATCAACAATCTTGACACAACGAATTCGATGACCAGTAACTAGAAACTTCTATGGCGAGCAAAACCAATCACATGAAGGCATTACAAAACCAAGTACCAACATTAATTACAAAAAACCCTTCACCCTAATCAGAAAGCGCAGGACCCAACCCAGTTCCAAATGCGTTTATCCATCTATGCGCGCAGCGATTCCTTTAGAGAATCTTGTCACCACATTGCGACAAGCGCTTTAGGATTCCAAGCGCGAACGTGAAAACTCCAAACCATCAACCCGTACATAATACCCAACACTTTCAAAATCCAAAATGCACAGACATACATTATACGAAACCATAAAGAGAGCATTGTAATCAATCAATCTAAATGGGGCACAAGTAACTACAATCAAGACAGGGTTAAGGATTGAAAACTTCTACACATACCTCAATACCATCTAGCCATCATAAACCTATCCTATCACATTGCATCTTACCTCATCCTAAAATGAACATACAAACACCCTTCAAGTGACATTTACTTTTTATAAAAGGGGGGTGGTTCGTAAACGATACAATTCACTATGCTTTTCATAACCTTTCTAGTTCAAAAATGACAATGTACCTTAACCTTAGAATGTAGCCCTATAACAATTTCTCATTACCATAACAGTTTCTAAACAACAATTTCTTATTAAATAAAACATTCTAAATAACCCCTTCTCAATAAATAGCAATTTCTAAATAACATTTTTCTCATTAAATTAACAATTCCCGAATAACTCTTTCTTATTTAAAATAAAAATTTCTCATTGAATTTCAACATGCATATATATCGTAACATCATAAACTCAGATTATGAAAAAGTTAATTTCAGACTTAGATTATTAATCAGTCAATTTCTTACTGCATAAATCTGTTTCCACTTGATTGTTATATTACGGTAGGAAGTGCAAAAGTAGGTGCCCTGGATGTTGATTACAACTGTAATCAAATCTCTAGCATTCACGTCAACAACTGGTGTAATAGCCAACCATCGTTAAGTCAGAAAAATAAAAAATGCGTAGGGAACTGCCATTGCCTTAAAGGTTAGCTCCCAACCTAATGTTTATGCAAATAACATTACTCCACCTCCCACAATACGAAAACATAGCCCCATCAGATAGTCACTCAGGTAACCGACAAGCATCATATGAGAAAAAGGGGCGAGGGTGATTTTAATCCAGTCGAGTTTACATTGGATGGTGTAAAGCACTGATATAAAATGATTTTAATTAAGGTGAATCCAGTGACGGGTATAACATTTAAACAAGGTGATTTTAATTACAGTAAGAAAACGATTTTAATTACAGTTCACACAACAAATATTTATATACAGCAACGATTTATGTACGATTTATACAACAACGGTTTATATACAATTTACATAGCAAGGATTTATATACAACAACGATTTATGTACAATTTATACACGTTTTATACAACAACGATTTATATATACAATGGATTCTCATGGTAAAGTCACAGTGGTAAGTAGTAGGTATGGATATCATAAAATGGCTATTTCAAATGCTAAATCAATTCTAATCGTTTTATTCACCTTATTCGCTTTAATTGAATTTCAAAGGTAATCGGTGTAATCACTAATTCAATTGCTATTTCAATGCTAATTCAAATGAAAAAATTCAAATGCTATTAAATTCGCAGAAGTAGAAATAAATTCCCAATCAATTGCAGGAGTGATGATAAAATCATTGTGTAAATAACAATAGAAAATTCATAACTAAGGAACATGAAAATACAAACTAGAATGTTGTGTAAAACTGGGTGAAAAGGTTGTGTAAAATGCTAAGAACAACGTGGTGTGAAGGTTGGGTAAAGTGCCAAGAAAAAGGATTTTCCCCCTTTTCTCCAGGAGCCAAGGAATCAAAGATTAATCCTTCAGATATTAATCATTCAATGCAGAGATAATCATTCAACCATGAATCAATCAAAATGCAGAGATACTCATTCATAAATAAGGGTGCAAAGATTAGAGATTAATCATAAAAGAAAAACGTAGAGATAAGTAACAGATAGATAGTTGGGCGAAAATTTATCCTTCACTTATTATCCATGCACAGGAAAGTAAGGCATTTAAATATTAGTCTTAAACACCGGAGTGAAGACAGTCGATTAGGCTCCTGGCCGACTGCTCAGGCACAGACTAATAACTTAAGGATAAGGGACAAAAGATAAAAACACAATTTTTCTTTGTATTAAATCAATAAAAACAAACGTAGAGAAGTCAATGAAATTAGAGTTTGGGTTCACCATGGGAAATCAATTCAAACTATAGCGAGCATAAGGATGGGATGAATTTAAGTTCTCTGATCATAAAATGTTGGGATCATCAAGACAATTTGTGGAAAGATAAAAATGAAATCTATGGATAGTGTTACGCTGATTAAACATAAAATTTAACATAGTATAATTACATTATTGAAGGCGCATGAACAATATTTGAACTACCATTCAATACAAATATACACATGCATACCATAGCCAAATGAGAAAGATCCAAAGTCATTTTCCCACGCGCGCTTTGTCCATCTCCCGCTTTCCAACCAATGTGACCTCATTGGTACCTCCCAACCAATGCTAGGGGTAATCTTCTTCCCCCTGAGCCCCCCGAGCCTCGAAGGGGCCACACACACAATACCAGAGAATTCTAGCACCCATATCACCTCGCAAGGTCGAGATACCACTCGTTACTCGAGCTGGGTATCCCAACTCCCACAAGAGAAAGTTCAGTCAAGATAAAATTTCAGCAGTGTAACGTTATGCAAACCAGATGTGTCCATACTCCTTCTCCGCCATCTCTTTTATAGAGTTTTCAAATAATTAATTTCCCAAATTCTCATTAAATTCCTCTTTCATTAATTTAATTAGGATAAACCTCCCTTGTACACATGTCGCCCGATCCCCTAGTTGCACCAGAAAATCAATTTTATTAATTTTCCCTCATCCACCAAGAGCATTCCTAAAACGCTCCTCAGTGTCCCAATATTCCCTTACACTTCTTAAATGACTTATGCCTTACTTAATTACTAGTTGAGTTCATAAATAAAAAGTTCTAAAGGCTAGATTCCATACTAAGTTAGACATTTAACTTTTTCTTTAAGTTTCCCCATGTTTTTAAGTTTCACTTTTTCTTTAAGTTTCATTTTCCCTTAAGTTTCCCCTTTTTATAACTAAGTTCAGAATTAGTATTTTAGATAAACAACCATTTACTCTTTTTATGAATTTAATCCACCATTATAATTTTATTTTTCTTTAATAATTAAAGTTTGAATTTCTCTTATTAGTTATAAAAGAACCTTTAGTGAATTTAATTTTATAAAAAGAATCATAGTGAATTAAAATTTTATAAAAGAACCTTAGTGAATTAAAATTTTATACCAAGAATGTTAGGGAATTAAAATTTCTACTTTAATCCGGTTACATATCTAATTAGTTGTTGTTTCTTTTTTCTCTAAGGTTCTACTCAGACCTAGGTTTTTAATTCACTAGGCTTGGTAACAATTCTTAAGGGAAAAAATAGTCATTAAACTTTACTCATCACATCATTCATTTTAAGGCCGACTAGGTTTATTCACTTACCAGTTAAAATTGCGATGTGCCCTTTAGGATGCACTACATGATCCAGGGGTACCACTCGCCTCTTTTTGTTTTCCTTACGTGACGTGCCTTTCAAGATGCACTACATGCTCCAAGGGTGCCACTCACCTCTTTCCATTTTCTTTGCGTGACGTGCCCTTCAAGATGCACTACATGCTTCAAGGGTGCCACTCGCCTCTTCACTGAATTTGGTAGATGTCAAACCCCTGGAGTCAATACTCCGCCAGGTGATCTTGTGGGAGACTAAGGGCCTCTAAGGAATAAGTCCCCTTCCTTATTCTGTGCTTCATAGAATCATCGTAAGCAACTGTCACAATTTTCCCCCACAACATCGTGGGTCTTCTCGAACTAGGTAATTGTTAACCTACATTTTGAGCCATGGTGGGAGTGCTAGTAGGCTGTAGAAGGGCTGCTGCAACATCTCTCCCTCAATGTCTCTAGTTTTCGTGCATGACCACTCTACTCCAAATGTGAGTTTGGTCGAAAAACTATCGTCAACCTGCATACATCAACAAGTCATGTCAGCAATAATAATCAATCATCGTAATATCTCATCATATGTACGTATGTCACATCAACAAAATTCAAACCCAATAGTCCACTCCCTGACTTGATCCAGAGTCTAAGGGTTTTTAGAGAATCAGGCAAGGCTAGTCGATAAGCCACGGGCCCCTCCTTTCCAAAATCTCGAAAGGTCCCATGAACCTAGGAGAGAGTTTAGCACCCTTTCCAAACTTGATCGAACTCTTATGTGGTTTCACCCACAAGAA
The DNA here is from genome assembly GCA_000966675.3 of Picea glauca. Taxonomy (NCBI): domain Eukaryota; kingdom Viridiplantae; phylum Streptophyta; class Pinopsida; order Pinales; family Pinaceae; genus Picea; species Picea glauca. Next base: position 70,030 of record JZKD02S0213095.1, on the reverse strand, counting down.
GATTTGACACAATGCACATCGACATAACTCTTATGATGATCCTGCGCTTCCTTGATCCTTTATCTTATTGTTTTCATTTGATCTTCCATTTCTTGGATCGCTTATGGTCCCAATAGGACCCTATCCTCAAGCCAATCCCATCTCAAAGGAATCCGACATGGTCACTCATAAAGAAACTCGAAAAGGTGCCATCTTAATGGTGCTTTGATATCTGTTGTTATATGCAAATTCTACCAGTGGCACAAATTCCTCCCAAGGCTTCTATTGGTCCATCACGTACATACACAACATATCCTCCAAGATTTGGTTCGTTCACTTGGTACTCCCATCTGTTTCTGGGTGATACGCAGTACTAAAGTTAATTAGGGTTCCCAAGGCCTCTTGGAAACTAATCCAAAATCATCCAGTAAACATTGATCCTTGATTGGATAAAATCCTCTTAGGCATGCCATGAAACCTCACAATATCACTGATGAAAACTCTAGCTATGTTAGGTGCATGATACATCGTACGCACAGGAATAAAATGAGAACTCTTTGTCAGAGTGTCGAATACCAAAAAAATCGAGTCATGTCTCCTTTCCATCAGTGGAAATCCAACAATGAAATCCATCGAAATGACCTGCCATTTCAATTCCAGAATAACATGTGGCTACAGTAGTCATGCCATATGTCTATGTTCATCCTTCACCTACTAACATTCTAGACATCTGGCCACGTATTTGACTATGTGTTCCTTCATTCCTTTCCAGAAGAATAAGGGTTTAAGTTCTGCCCTCATTTTCATGACTCCCAGGTGAGAAATGTGCACTGCTTTGTGAGCCTCGTTTAGGATCAAACTCCTCAAACTGTCATTGGGCGGTACATAAATTCAACTTTTAAATCTCAAAAATCCATCGTTTTCCATAGTAAACCCTTCAAATTTTAGTAGCATTATTGTGTTTTGTCCGATAAAATCCTTGACCTCTTTGTACTAGTCACGTCGTGTGGTAAAGTTATAATATTTTCATGTAGATTCGTTTGAAGAGGCATCAATGAAAATATGCATGGTCTCTGACTCAACGCATCCGCCACTCTGTTCATTGTTCCTTTTATGTGAGTAATCTCGAAATTGTACTTGCTAAGAAATTCTGACCAACGTCATTGTCACACTTTCAAGTCGCTTTGTGTAAAGATGTGTTGTAGTCCATAGTGGTCCACTTTTAGTTCGAATTTCCATCCAATAATGTAGTGTCTCCAAACTCTCAAGGCATAAATAATGGCAAACAAATCCAAATCATCCGTTGCATAGTTATCCTCATGTCGTCTCAACTTTCTCGATATGTAAGCGATCACTCAATTATCTTGCATCAAGACTCCGCCTAAGCCTTCCTTGGATGCATCAATGCATACCAAGAAGTCTACATCCATGTCAGGGACCTTTAGTATTGGTGTTGTCGTAAACATCTCCTTGAGCCTCTGAAATGCCTTCGTGCATTTATCGGTCCAAACAAACTTCTTGTTCTTCTTCTATAACTCCATAATCAGATTTTCTATCTTTGAAAAAACCCTGACGAATCGTCGATAGTATCTCGCTAAACCCATGAAGCTGCGCACTTTAGCGGGATACTATCGACAACGATAATAGCCTCCAAAGAGTCGCTAGACCTAGGATACTAGGATAATAGCCTCTACCTTTGTTGGATCCACAACGATACCTTCACCGGAGATGACATGCCCTAAGTAGTGAATCTTCGATTGATAAAATGAGAACTTAGACAGTTTCCCATACAATTTGTTCTCTCATAGACATTGTGGTACCAAGCGCAAGTGCTCATCATGCTCCTCCAACATCCAAGAGTAAATCAAAATATCGTCAATGAATACTTGGATGAACTGGACCAAGTATTCGTGGAACACCCTGTTCATCAAACTCTTAAATACCCCAGGGGCATTTTTCACTCCAAAAGGTAAAACAGTAAAATCGTAATTTCCAAACCTCATCTTAAAGGCAGTCTTAGGGACATCATCCTCCTTGATCCATAACTAGTGATACCCTGATCTAAGGTTGATCTTTGAAAACACCATTGCACGTTTCATCTGATCAAACAGGTCATCAATCCTTGGCAATGGATACTGATTCTTGATCGTTTCCTTGTTCAATTCATGGTATTCAATGAAGAGTCTACATGACGCATCCTTCTTTCATATGAAAATAACAGGCGCACCCCATGGTGACACACTTGTATGTATGAGTCTTAGGTCCAATGACTTCTTCAATTGCATTTTCAACTCCTGCAAATCCGGGGTCAACATATGCTAAGGTGTTCTTTCTATTGGTTCAGTCCTCGATTTTAGGTCTATGGTAAATTCAAATTCCCTCTCCAGTGGCATCACAGGTAACTCCTCAGGGAAGACATCCGCAAACTCTCTAACCAACAGAAGGTGTTCTATACCTTCCGCTATTCCCTTCTCATTTAATGCAAGGATTGCATAAATATTAAATGCCTTGCACATGATCTTCCGTAGCTGTAAGGAAGAGATGAACCTCAGGGAAACCCCCTGGTTCCGACCTAAAATCACATGTCTTTGTCCCTCATCATCGACCAAGCTCAACTATTTCTTCTTACAATTGAGTATTGCCTCATGTGATTCCAATTAGTCCATATCGATCACGATGTCATATGATCCTAAGGTTGTGACGTATAGGTTGTCCCTAGTGACAAACTCCCCCAGGTTAAGGCTACAATCCGTAACCTTTTCTCCAACCTTCTGTTTGGCTCCCAAAGCCATTTCTACAAAGCTAAACTTGTCATGTTCGACTACCTTTACCCTAATTCTTTTTAGCACTCCCAGAAATAAAACTCTCTATAACACCTGGATCTATCAAAATACTAAGGGTCTAGTCAGTGACAATACCAGACGTCTCGAGCAGAGTTGACTGGTTCTCTTCTTGGCGATTATTTACCGCTGCCTGAATCTGATGGGCCTTGCCCAAATATCCCATAGTAGTGGGTCCGGCTGGTCCAGATGCTCTTGTGCTATCCATTGGGAAATCATGTTGGTAATGTGGTTCCCCACATGTCCAACACCCTTTCTTCGGTCTAGTACTCTCAGTACCCAAAGTATAAACTGACGGCCCACCAACCCGAAACCTTGGTATGTTCTGTTGAACAAGCCTAAATTGGTGTTGTTGCGGTCGATGTTGTGGTTGGTGCTGTGGTGCTTGGTAAGGAGTCTGTTGCTGAGTTATTGGTCGCCGAGGTGTAGTAAAAGTGGATCCTCTCTGGAAACCACAATATCCTGGTGAATGTCTAGCTAGTGTTTGATGTTGTTGCGCACCAGATGACCCCTGCCCCACTAGTCTCATTGGAGTCCTCCTCTGAACCCCATTGATAAGATCCTCATCTTCTATGAGGGCCTTCTAGACATCATCATGTAAGGTTTGAGGCATCCAAATCCTAACCTTTTCACGAATGTTGACATTAAGGCCAAACATGAACCTGTTGACCTTAAGTTTCTCGGTATTCAGGTGTGGAGCATAGCGAAGCAGTTCCATAAAATGGGCCTCGTACTCAAGCACCATACGACCAACCTGTCTCAAGGCATTGAAATCATTGAGTTGACACTCAATGAATTCCTCTGATAGATACCTATCTTGGAACTATTCCTCGAACAGTTCCCCTGACACCTCTTTGATGGCCATGTTCAATTTCCGCAGGAGCGTCTTCCACCATAGAAGAGTGCTCCCCTTTAGTTGAAAGACTACCATGCAGACATTCATGTTGGAGGTATAGTCGTGAAGTGCAAATCACATCGCCATATTCTCCAACCATGCCTCAGCGGTTACGCCATCAACGACACTCGTGGATTTGAGAACTCATCCCTCTCGATCTCTCGGTGAATGCTAATGGTACAGGATGGGGTGCACTGTGGGTTCTTGGGGTTACAAGTTCACTGGACTCATCTCAATACAGATGGTGAATCAAGGCCTATAACATTCCCTAGAAGGATCTTGTCAGACCATCATCATCCTTTACAACAATTGAATCCAGCCCAAGGACTTGTTCCTCCCCTTGGTCATTAGACTCCGAGGGTGAAGAAAATTCTGGAGGTGTCGAACCTCCTTCCACGACACCACGTTGTGAATCTCTATGGCATCCTCTAATCGAGATCACTGCATGGACACGTTAAAGTTTTAATTAGTGTTAGGTTATTACTCAAGGGTTTACTGCAGTGAAAAGCACGGGGATCCACAGTCATAGGGTTGAGCCCACTCCGATACCATATGCAATGACCCTCATTGTTACGAATACTTGTGACGTAAAGAACATACAATTTTTCTTTTTAAAAGTGGGAAGGCAACAACGACAACACTTAAAAAACATAACTTGACAATGAACACAACGCACGCAAATCAGGCAACAGACAACAACAAACCCGCATACTAGCACATTGTTCAACTGGAATAAACATGCGATAATCAGATAGACAAACCAAACGACTACCCACCCGATACAAGCCAATCAATGCCTACAAACTAAAGGACAACATAAATAATCTTGACACAATGACTTCGACGACCAGTAACTAGAAACTTCTACGGCGAGAAAAACCAATCACATGAAGGTGTTACATAACCAAGTACCAACATCAATTACAACAACCCCTTCACCCTAATAGGAAAGTGTAGGACCCAACCCGGTTCCAAATGCACTTATCCATCTACGCTTGCAACGATTCCTTTAGAGAATCATGTCGCTACATTGCGACAAGCGTGAACGTGAAAAATCTAAACCATCAACCTGTACATAATACCCAACCATTTCAAAATCCAAAATGCACTGACATACATTATACAAAACCATAGAGAGAGCATTGTAATCAATCAAGCTAAACAGGGCACAAGTAACTATAATCAAGACATGGTTAAGTATTTCAACCTTCTACACATACCTCAATACTATATAGCCATCATAAACCTATCCGAGCACATTGCATCTTACCTCATCCTAAAATTAACATACAAGCACCCTTCAAGTGACATTTACTTTTCATAAAAGGGGGGTGGTTCGAAAACGATACAATTCACTATGCTTTTCATAACCTTTCCAGTTCGAAAATGACAATGTACCTTAACCTTAGAATGAAGACCTATAACAATTTCTCATTACCATAACAATTTCTAAACAATGATTTCTTATTAATTAACACATTCTAAATAACCCCTTCTCAATAAATAACAATTTCTATATAACATTTTTCTCATTAAATTAACGATTCCTGAATAATGTTTTCTTATTTAAAATAACAATTCTAAATAACAAATTCTCATTGAATTTCCACATGCATATATATCGTAACATCATAAACTCAGATTATTAAAAAGTTAATTTCAGACTTAGATTATTAATCAGTCAATTTATTACTGCATAAATCTGTTTCCACTTGACTGTTAAATTACGGTAGGAAGCACAAAATTAGGTGCCCTAGATGTTGATTGCAATTGTAATCACATATCTAGCATTCAAATCAACAACTGGTGTAATAGCCAACCACGTTTGAGTCAGAAAAATCAGAAACGCACAGGGAATCGTCATTTCCTTAAAGGTTAGCTCCCAGCCTGACGTCTCTGCAAATAACATTACTGCCACCTCCCACAATACGAAAACATAGCCCCATCCGACAGTCACTCAGGTAACCTATGGGCATCATACGAGAAAAAGGGGCGAGGTCGATTTTAATTCAATCGAGTTTACACTAGATGGTGTAAAGGATTGATATAAAATGATTTTAATTAAGGAGAATCCTGTAACGTGTATAGCATTTAAACAAGGCGATTTTAATTACAGTAAGGAAAACAATTTTAATTACATTTCACACAACAAAGATTTATATACAACAACGATTTATGTATGATTTATACAACAACGGTTTATATACAATTTACACAACAAGGATTTATATACAACAACAATTTATGTATGATTTACACATGTTTTATACATCAACGATTTATATATACAATGGATTTTCATGGTAAGTCACAATGGTAAGTAGTAGGTATGGATATCATAAAATATCTATTTCAAATGTTAAATCAATGCTAGTCATTTTATTCACCTTATTCCCTTTAATTGAATTTCAAAGCTAATCGTTGTAATCACTAATTCAATTGCTATTTCAATGCTAATTCAAATGTTATTAAATTCGCAGAAGTAGAAATAAATGCCCAATCAATCGCAGGAGTGATGATAAAATCGATGTGTAAATAACAATAGAAAATCCATAACTAAGGAACATGAAAATCCAAACCAAAATGTTGTGTAAAACGCCAATAAAAACGTGGTGTGAAGGTTGGGTAAAGTGCCAAGAAAAATGATATTTCCCCTTTTTGCCAGGAGCCAATGAATCGAATATTAATCCTTCAGATATTAATCATTCAATGCAGATATAATCATTCATCCATGAATCAATCAAAACGTAGAGATACTCATTCACAAAAAAGGGCACACAGATTAGAGATTAATCATAAAAGAAAAATGCAGAGATAAGTAAGGGATAGATAGTTGGGCGGAAATTTATCCTTCATTTATTATCCATGCACAGGAAAGTAGGGCATTTAAATCTCAGTCTTAAATATTGGAGTGAAGACAATCGATTAGGATCCTATCCGATTGCTCAGGAACCGACTAATAACTTAAGGATAAGGGACAGAAGATAAAAACACAATTTTTGTTCGTATTAAATTAATAAAAACAAACACAGAGAAGTTAATGCAATCAGAGTTTGGGTTCTCCATGGGAAATCAATTCAAACTACAACGAGCATAAGGCTGGTATGAATTTAAGTTCTCTAATCATAAAACGCTGGGCTCATCAAGACAATTTGTGGAAAGATAAAAATGAAATCTCGGGATAGTGTTACGCTGATTAAACATAAACTTTAACACAATAGAAGTACATTATTGAAGGCGCATGAACAATATTTAAACTAACATTCAATACAAATATACACATGCGTACCATATCCAAATGCAAAATCTCCCAATTCATTGTCCCACACGCTCTCTATCCAGCTCCCTCTTGCCAACCGATGTGACCTCACTGGTACCTCCCAGCCAATGCTAGGGGTATTCTTCTTCCCCCTGAGCCCCCCGAGACACAAAGGGGGCACACACACAATACCAAAGAAAGCTAACACCCAACTCACCTTGCAAGGTCGAGCTACCACTCATTACTCGAGCTGGGTATCCCAACTCCCACAAGAGAAAGTTCAGTCAAGATAAAATTTCAGCAGCGTAGCGTTACACAAACCAGATGTGTCCATAATCCTTCTTCGCCATCTCTTTTATAGAGTTTTCAAGTAATTAGTTTCTCAAATTCTCATTAAATTCCTCTTTCATTAATTTAATTAGGATAAACCTCCCCCATACACATGTCGCCCGATCCCCTAGTTGCACCAAAAAATCAATTTTATTAATTAATTAAATATTCCTATTTCCATCACCCACCAAGAGCATTCCTAAAAACATTCCTCGGTTTCCCAATATTCCCTTACAATTCTTAAATGACTTACGCCTTACTTAATTACTAGTTGAGTTCATAAATAGAAAGTTCCAAAGACTAGATTCCTTACTAAGTTAGACATTCAGTTTTTTCTTTAAGTTTCCCCCTTTTTTAAGTTTCACTTTTTCTTTAAGTTTCCTTTTCCCTTAAGTTTCCCCTTTTTATAACTAAGTTCAGAATTAGTAATTTAGATAAACAACCATTTACTCTTTTTATGAATTTAATCCTCCATTGTAATTTTTTTTTTTTTTGCTTTAATAATTAAAGTTTGAATTTTTGTTATTAGTTATAAAAGAACCTTTAGTGAATTGAATTTTATAAAAAGAATCTTAGTGAATTAAAATTTTATAAAAGAACCTTAGTGAATTAAAATTTTATACCAAGAACCCTAGGGAATTGAAATTTCCACTTTAATCCGGTTATACGTCTAATTAGTTGTTTTTCTTTGTTCTAAGGTTCTACTTAGACCTAGGTTTTTAATTCACTAGGCTTGGTGACAGTTCTTACGGGAAAAATTATTCATTAAAGTTTACTTATCACATCATTCATTTTAAGTCTAATTAGGTTTATTCGTTGACCAGTTAAAATTGCAACGTGCCCTTCAGGACGCACTACGTGCTCCAAGGGTGCCACTCGCCTCTTTTCATTTTCCTTGCACGACGTACCCTTCAAGACACACTATGTCCTACAAGGGTGCCACTCGCCTCTTTCTGTTTTCCTTGCGGAGAGTACCCTTCAAGACGCACTATGTGCTCCAAGGGTGCCACTCGCCTCTTGACTGAATTTGGTAGATGTCAAACCCCTGGAGTCAATACTCCACTAGGTGATCTTGTGGGAGACTAAGGGCCTCTAAGAAATAAGGCCTCTGCCTTATTGCGTGCCCATTAGAATCATTGTGAGCGACTGTCACAGTCTTCCCTCATGACATCGTGGGTCTTCTCGATCTAGGTAATTATTAACCTACAGTTCAAGCCATGACGAGAGTGCTAGTAGGATGTGGTAGGGATGCTATGACACATCTCCCTCAATGTCTCTAGTTTTCGTGCATGACCCCTCTACTCCAAATGTGAGTTTGGTCAGCAAGCTATCATCAGACTGCATCCATCAACGAATCATGTCAGCAATAATAATAATCAATCATCATAATATCTAATCATATGTACATATGTCACAACAACAACATTCAAACCCAATTGTCCACTCCCTAACTGGATCCGAAGTCCAAGGGGTTTCATCGATGCCTCTACATACTCAATGTCTAAATTCCTGCACACTCAGGAGAACCCAATCAATAGCACTTGTTTATGTAAATGCAACAAAATAACGTATCATCAAATCCATAATATCTCATAATCATAATCAAAATGACCAATAGTATAATAACTCGGATCACTTGCACACAAGTGTCCTCAAAGAATAAGTTCGCTCAGTGCACGCAAGAGCAGGATGTTACAGATCGACATGATTAGTACACCCAAATACAAGCCATTTCGATTTGAATTTTTTTGGCTAAATCATCTAGAATTTCCAGAGCTCTCTCATACCTAGTGGGAAAATTTTGCAATCTCTCATGGCACACTAATGTACAGGTTTCAAAAAATGATGAAAAACTTCAAACAACAAGTTCGACAATAGAATAAAAACGTTTTTGGAAATATTTTTCAGGCTCAGAGGTCTCTAGAGAAGTGCTTGGAGGAAATCCAACAAGAATCCATTTCACAGGGCCCTTCAGATTATCTGCAATAGGAAGAGGAGCTACTCAAACATCAATTGGAGGAGAGATACAAGCAGGAGGAAATCTTGCGGAGAAATAAATCTAGGGTACAATGGCTCAAGGAACAGGAAAATAATACCAAATTATTTCATAGATCCATGATGCATAGAAGGTATGTTAACCATATTACTAAGCTAGAATATGATCAATGGAACCCAATTTTGAACCATGAAAGATTAGAATCAGAGTTGGTCAACTACTACAAGGATCTTCTTTCAGAGCCACAACTTGATCGCACTCCAACTATCAATAGAGTAAATCAACACATACTAACCATCATCACTCCATAACATAATCAAGCCCTCATGAGACCCATCACAATTGAGGAGGTAGAACAAACCATCAAGGAAATGCCACCGGGAAAGGTGTCTGGGCCAGACGAATTTACAACAAATTTCTTCCATTATTGTTGATCAATGATAAGAGAGGATGTCTAGCTGCTAGTGGATTAATCCAAGACTTCTGGTCATATGCTCTCAACCCTTAATTCTACTTTTCTTACCCTCATTCCAAAGGAAGAGAGGGTCACTCAGCTGAATCAATTATGACCCATCGCGCTCTTCAATGTGGTCTATAATATCATTACCAAATTCATTTCTCTTGGACTAAATCCCATTCTCCCTTTCATAATCTATAAGGAGTAGTCTAGTTACATTGAGGGGCACCAAATAATGGACAACACCTTACTTGTACATGAGGTGATCCACTCACTCAAATCCACACGAACTCCAGGTATGCTTATTAAGCTTGATCTATCCAAAGCCTTTGATCACCTTAGTTGGAAGTACATGAAATCTCTTCTCTCAACTTTTGGCTTTAGTAATGATTGGATCCATTGGATAATTAATCTCACATTCAAAACCTTTTTTTCCATTCTAGTCAATGGTGTTCCTTCTAAACCTTTTTCACCCTAGTTTTATTCGCCAAGGTGACCCTCTCTCTCCCTTTCTCTTTGTTATCATGGTTGAAGGATTTTCCTGTTACATCACTACCTCTATTGTGGAAGGATCTATCCAAGGTCTCCCATTGCATGTTCTGCAATGATTTGTTTACCATGGCCAATTTGTGGACGACACCATGTTGATGGGTTCTCCCATTGCACAAGAAGTCATTAAAATCAAGTCCATTCTTTCGGATTTTAGTGAAGCTTATGGCACCACCTTTAATATGGATAAATATGAACTATTCTTCTTTAATACTCCTCCTAGTATCCAACGACACATCTCTTGTCTTTTGGGCGTACCCAGGAGCTCCCTTTCATCCAACTATATTGGTAGTCATTTATCAGATTCAAAAACATAGAATATCTCTTGGGATACCCTCCTCCAAACCCTTTCCAATCGTTTGAACTCCTGGACCTTCAGATCCCTAAATTTATCTGTGTGCCTTATGCTTATTAAATCATTTCTCCAAGACATCCCCATATATCTCTTCTCAGCCTTGGAATCCCTACAATTAGTCATTAAGGACATTTTGAATCTTCAGCGGAACTTTCTTTGGCAAGGCCACAATCTAGGGAAAAAATGGGCTCTTGTCAGTTGGGATAAAGTTTTCAAACCAAAGCTTATTGGAGGCCTAGGACTTAGGGATCTTGGAATGTTAAATGGTATTAGGGGAGCCAAAATATGGTTGTGCTAGCTCAAGTGCCCAACTGATTTATGGGAAAATATTTGGAAGAAAAAATATTCCCCCCATATCAATGAGGTACATCTTATCAGGCTAAACGAATTGATCCAATGTTCCAATATCTAGAATGCAACATGGAAAAATCGTCCTCTCATTCAAGAACATTCCTTCTGGGAAATCAAGAATGAACATGATGCTCTATTTTGGTCTGACTCATGGCAACAATTACCTCCTATGAAATCCTTGGACAGTATGCAACATATTCAAAATCACATGCAACAACTATAGTCCCTCAAGGTCGTGAATATTTGGTTAGATGAACCTCACCATCCTCCATGGAGGACCTGGAAAACTCTCCCCACTGATCTCAATATTCTAACAGACTGTGATATGAAATCCTAGCAAGAATTTTCCACCCAAAGAAAGGTCTGCATCAAGGAGGGCCCAGATATTCTACACTGGGGCCATTCTCCTCTGGGTAATTTCACGATTAAATAAGCCTACATCCTCAACTCCAATATTCATATTAAACCAAAATAAAAAATTTGGAAAATTATCTGGCAGTCGCACTTGTGGCCAAAAGCTTCCAAATTTCTTTGGCTCTTAGTTCAGAATTACATTCTCGCCTAGGACAATATTATAAAAAGAGGGTTCATTGGACCCTCGATTTGCCATCTTTGTCAGCAACAGGAGGAGTCAATGGAGCACCTATTGAATCAATGTTCCTTTAGTGGGGAGATCTGGGATCATGTATCACAGATCATGAGAAAAAACAAATAGAGAAAGAGATAGAATTACAAACACTATAGAAAATTGGGGATCAACAACTTTTAGTAATCCAATTCTAAATCAGATATGGTAGTTGCTTCCAGGATTTGTGTTCTGGCATATATGAAAAGAGATAAACAAGTGCATATTTCACTCCAAGCCCTCACTCCCTTCCCTTATCTGGTCTAAGATCTATGGAAACATACATGAAACAACCTAATCCCAATAATGGACCCATGAAGATCTCTTATGTGATCCTAGGGAAAGCATCATTCTCTCTAAATGGTAGTTGAATCTACAATGAAATCTTCTCATTTCACATCATAATCCTAGCCCTTCTCTCACCCTTAGCCCTACCTCCTAGCATTTCCCTCCCACGGGTTTTTAAAAGTTGAACTTTGATGGAGCATCTGAGGGAAATCCCGGACCTGCAGGGTATGGCATGGTCCTTCATGATAGCACTAGCCAGATCAAACACATTATGTCTAGAAACCTAGGGTATGAAACCAAAAAATCTGCAGAGCTATGGGGCCTAATTAGAGGAATCCAATTAACTTATATTCTTAATCTAAATCATTTTATTATTTAAGGGTAAATTCCCAAGTAATTCTTTTGTTACACACTAAAATTATAAATGGGTTTGATCTTGCAAAAGTCTCCCCCAGTTGGCGTCTTCTTGGTCCTCTAGAAGTCCTTCGCGCCCTACTTCACCCTTCTCTTACTCTCATCACCTCCCATATCTGAACATAATTGAACAAGGTTGTAGACAAGCTGACAAATGAAAGAGTCTCTTTACAGGAATATGACATCAGGATTGATGCCAACCTCCTTCTCACCCCTTTGTTGTTGCTGCAATGTATTGATTTAGCCCATAGATATTGTTCTATCATGAATGGGGTAAGAGATGGAATACATGCACCAAGTGAAGTTAATGAATCCATTCATTTCTCTCCTCCCTTTATTCATGTCGATGCAGAGCATTAACGAAGAAAGGATGGAGACACACCTATGTTGCATGGGAAACTTAATGTGTCGATCATTCTGACTGTTGGATTGCTACAATGATGGTACAAGGAAGATGTGGGATGTCAACTCAAGCTTAATGGCACATTCCATTACTGTAATGGGTTACTTATTGGAGGTAAAGCATGGTTTATATTCTATATTATTTGTTTGGGCATCGTGGGTGGCTTCCTCCTCTCTCACTGGGATTCTCTTCACTCAGAGCTCTCTCTCGTGGCCTTCTAATCATTTTTCACTCTCAATGCCACACAAGAGGGGTAACTCGAAACATGTTCCATCCTATTATAGATACATGGCTCGTCAGCTTCATCTGTGTCTGTCTACCTTGTTAGCTCTGCCACCTTCCACTAGATCAATATTCATTGCTTCATCCTCTATGGACTTGCCCTACACAATTCAGAATTGGATTAAAAATGACAAAAATCATGTTTTCAATGATGAGGAGTTCCCTCTAGTGCCTCCCCAGTCTCCTTCAAACTCCCAATTTATTGCTTCTATATATTTACAACCTTCTCTTTTCAATTCCTCTTGAGATGCAGGTGTTGCTCCCAACCTAGTTTTGGGGGATCTCGAGAGCTATCCAGTTACAAAAGAGGTTCCTCCTTCAATACTTGGTGACATGGTTTAGGAAATAGATTTTCCCAAAACCAAGCTCAAACCCAGTGTGGATACAATGCCTGAGGCACCCCCCCTGTGCAACTTCTCAGAAGATCAACTATGACTTATTTTCGACTTGAGAAGGGATGTTGCTCACCAAATTTTTCATTAGAACATCATTTTTCGTCAGTTGGATTCCTTCTTCGACTCCCTTTCAAGAGATCCTGTCAAGAGAAAATGTCCAACTTGCTGCCAACCTTGCTTCTTTTCTCTGGCCTAGCCTCACCCCTCAAATGGCAATGGAAATCTGGGTACTTCCAATATTTGAATTTTTTTATGTCTTGTTTATTTTTGTTCAAAATAGCCATAGCTACAATATTAGGCAGGCCTATTGCCAAATTATAGCTTTCACGGTTTTTGTATCTGGTCACATATGCATCTCGATGTAAACATGCATGCTCTTTTAGACTTGCATCCGGTTTTGGTTTCCATTTGTTTGGCAAAATTGGTTACAAGCTTTGCTATTTGTATTGGTTTTTTAATTATCTAAAGTAATATAAATTTTATTTACAAACAAAAAACATAGAAGAGGAACAATTCCTAATAATAATTATAATAATGTTATTATTAATAATAACATCATAATTAATATTTCTTAATTAATTTATAAACCTATCAATAATAAATATTAATATTTTTAATATATGTATAATAAAACATATCAATAATAATAATAATAATAATAATAATAATAATAATAATAATAATAATAATAATAATAATAATAATAAAATAAAAAATAAAAATAACAAATAACAAATAATGGTAAAAATAGTAATAATTATTTTTATAAGAAAAATAATATTAATAATATTTTGATCATAATAAATTTAGTAATAAGTTACATTTCTCGTCTCATGTAACGTGAATTCTAATAATAATAAACTAACAAAAACAATAAGATGAATATAGTAGCAAGGAAAAATAACAAAATACTAACACTGAAATAATTATAATGTAGAGTGGTATTATTAATATAATAATATTTTTTTTAATTAATTAATTTTATAGTCATTAGAAATAAAAAACATTAATCACAACTTTCTATCAAAACTAAAGTGTTTTAAAAAAAAAAAAAAAAAAAAATGGTAGTTTTGTTTATCCAAATTCTAATAATAAAAGCATGGTATACTATTTTACAAATTGACACAAGTAAAATGACTGTAAAAAAACACGACATGATTAAAAACAAAATTAGAGAATCGACTCTTGTTGATCTAAAATGCATCCTTGAAATAATTTGTAATATCAAAATATAATTTTGTAAAGTTGAGTGAATAGTCCAAAACTCCTTTTCACTTGAAAGACGAAACAAATAATTGGGATGGTCTCTATTCCAAGGTATCCCATTAAATATGAAGACTATGAAAAAGAAGGGCATGTGAAACATAAAGCATTGATGGTTCATCACACTTCTCCGGGATTCATTCGGTCGGACAGTCGACCTACATTTGGAAACAATTGCTCGAGTGATCAACCATATCTCTACATTAGTCGGTCGAGTAGTCGATATGTTTTTCGGTCGGATAGTCGACCAATAGTCAAACATAGTCGAGAGGTGGATCGATTAGCCCAATGATCAACTACAATTTGGACACATGGACATTCAGGTCAACCATCCTTGTCGAGCCGACTAGAGAACGTGGATTTGACGGAGTCAACTCTAACAACTGACGGTTATATGTGGATAAGACCCTACCGATTTCATGGAAGTTTGTTAGATATTGAAGCTATAAATAACACACCCCATGGGTCATTGAAAAAAACATGTAGATCATGAAAAACATGTGAAATATGCATTGTGATGTTTTTATCACAGTGCGATCTGCTTAAGTGTTGTAATGGTGTCTTTAGAAACTACCTTTTGTCTTCAAAATTTTATTACCTCATCGATTATCTGTCGAATTGTCTGTCTATTTCATAACAAGTTCCACCTTGTTCCCCAACACGGTACCAAAGTTGATAGTTTGAAACATCACCTATTATCTGCAAACCTTGCTAAGTTGGATCTGTTGTGTGATTGACTCTGGGATGGTGGTTTGTCGATTGGAACTTATTGAAACATAATAATTTTGTCTAAATATCGAAGATGGCTTCGAAGATTGATCATGTTATTCTAAACAAATAAAATTATATAGGATGGGCACCAGACATGGAAACCTTACTGAAGATTAAAGGACTGTGGAAGTATACAAAGACTATGATTCTAGATCCAACAAATGATCAAGAAAAGTTCATTATTGATGGAAAGAAGGATGAGGTTGTGGGGGTCATCCCAACCTATATCTCGTAGGAGATTCATTTTCACATCACTAGAATCAACCGCCCTCATCAATTCTGGAAGAAGTTGAAGTCATTGTTCGACAGAGTTGATGAAAGCCACGTCATGCAGTTGGAGAAAGAGTTGATCTCTCTCGATCCTCATTCCTTTAACAAAATAAAGGACTATTTGGTGCCTGTGAAGGAAATCCAGTTGAAATTGGGTGAATGTGGAAATAATTACTAGAATAAATAAATAAAATTCATCGAGATGGTCCTGATAAATTTAAGAACACCATTCAATGTGTTCATTTCGACTTTTCCGCACCAACTGGCAGACACAAAATGAAGATAGTAAGGAATACACCTTTGAATCTTTTTCTGGTATTTTTATTACTGATCAGCATAGACTGCTTGAAGAAGGAAAGCTTGGTGGCAAACATCAAAGCCACTTTCTCAAGGGAAGGGGTAAGTCGAATCACAAGGAAAGAGGATGGTTTGATAGCCCTACATAGAGACCTGAATGTCATGACCAGAAACCTAAAGGGAAAATAGATGCACCCCAACCAAGTCGAAAGAAGAAGACATGTCAATATTGTGGAAAGATTGGACATGTGGAGAAATTATGCTATAAGAAGAGGGATGATTTAGAGGAGAAGGTTAAAAGTCTTGAAGAATATGTGTTCGATGTATGATGACCCACTGATAATTTCACTTTCCAAGTCAGAACTTCTTAATCCTTTCTATCTAATTATGCACAAAATGAATGGGTAGTCAACTCTAGGTGCACACATCATATGGCTAAGGATGCTTCCTTGTTCACGTCCTTAGATGAAGCAAAGGAGAGAAAGATTTATGTTGCCGATGATTTTTCTCTGGATATTTCTAGTTAGGGTGATGTTTCTCGTCGACATGCAAGGATTTTCGACATTTATCATGTGCTAAATATCAATGCTAATCTGATTTTTGTTGCTCAGTTAACACAGACATGAAAGATTGTGGAATTTTGGCCAGATTGGTTCTTTGTTCGAGATTAGAAGAAAGGTCAGTCAATTTTCGCTAAAGGGTTTCTTTACCTAGAGGAAAATCTATATAGATTATGTGACATGACTTGAATCGACACTGAACCAATTGCTCTTGTTTCTCACACTGATGAGTGAAGTCAAACTTGGCATGAATTACTTTGACAACCAAATTTTTGAAGTCTACAGTCGATGGAAACTCAGAACCTGGTTTCTAGTTTTCCTAAAGTGTTTCGCCCTGAAGGAGTCCGTAAAGGTTGTGTGCTTGGAAAACATCATTACATACCTTTTGACTCTGGCAAAACACGATGATAAAAAAACCTACTAGAGTTGGTTCATTTTCATGTATGTTGCATGAATATACCTTCCCTGGAAGGTGCGAGGTATAATTTGAATTTCATTAATGATCTCTCTCGTTTCACATGGGCCTATTTTCTGAAGAATAAGAATCTTGTCTTTGAAAAGTTCAAAGAGTTTAGAGCCTTTGTTGAAAAGCAATCTGGCCAATTCATGAAGTTCTTGAGACCCAAAAATGGTGGTGGGTATGTAAATCTACCTTTTGAAGAATACTTGGTTCAATTTGGTAGTGACTAGAAGTGGTCGGTTCCTCACTCACCTCAGCAGAATGGCATCATAGAATGCAAAAATCAGATGTTAGTGGAAATGGATAGAGGTCTTTTGCAAGCTAAAAATACGTTCTCTCACTTCTGGGCTGAAGTGGTATATTGTGCAAACTATCTACTCAATCACATATTGATTCGAGTTGTTCCTTCAGTGACTCTAGTCAAACAATGTTGTGGAAAGAAGCCTTCAGTCGGCCACCTCATTTTGTTTGGATGTATTGCTTGGGCTCATATTTCCATTATTTCAGAAAGAATTTGGGTGCAAAGAGTCATTCTTGCATCATGGTGGGATACTCCAAAGAGGAGAAAGGCTATCATCTGTTTGATATTGTCAAACAATAAATCATCATTAGACGAAATGTATGGTTTGATGAGAAGTCTTCTTGCATTAATTTGTTCAATGCTTCCTCTAGATTTCTATAGGATATCCCTTTGATGTTTTCTTCGACACTAAATCTTCTATTCCATTTTTTAGTCCCTCAACTATTTAGCCAAACTCTATTCTTGTTTCAAATAGACCATCGACCTTCGAGTCGATTACTCCATCAATATTTGTTTCGACTGGTCTGCCATCTCCGTCGACTAAAATTTCTCTAACTTTTGTTTGACCTGTTGTAGTGACCCACCATTCACATGTTTCTTGTCTACCCAAATGGGCTGCCAAGACAATTGAATTTGTTAGAGCTTATGCCAGTGATGTTTCCTCTAGACAATAAACTCGAAGTCAAAAAGAAACATTCCAATGTTGATCCGGATTATTTTCGGCACGAAATGAGAGTGGAGATATAATAAAGAAATGCACAAAGATATCGCGGATATCCAATAATATAACATAAATGTATCAGATATGAAATCATAAACATAGAGATATAATAATACACGATTTCTATTAATGAAAGAAATGTACAGAGACTATAAAAATACAGAGTGAAAGACTCACTAGAATGGTGGCAACTTATCTCTGAGAAGAGACGTGGCGACTACTCGCATTCGAAAGAAGATGATTACAATGAGGCTCTGAAGGACTTTGTACAATAAATGGGAATGTCAAAATCCCTAGACATCAAAAAACCTAACCCTAGGAGATGATGCGCCAAAATTCATGTGGGCCTCGTTTGGGTAAGTCAGTGCATCAACTCCCCGGGGTTGTAACTTTTGCATACGATCTTCGTTTGACGCACATGATACATTGTTAGAAAGGTCTATACGAGGACCAAAACTATTAACAATGAATATCATGATTTGGCACAAACTAATATTCGTTGGATTTTGATTCCCAAAAAATGTCGTTTAGGGCCTCAAAACGGCTCCGGAAGTTCAGGACCCGAAAAATTGCCAAAAATAGTAAATTGCCAAAATTGCCAAAAAATTGTTTTGAGGGAGTTGGAAAAGGTGGGTGGCCACCGATATCCATCTGGATCAATCCTACCTCCTTAGGAAGAAATTTTCTCCATTGTGTTGAGTTCCTGGGGGAGAGAGGGAAGCGTTTGCTAAATCTGAATCTTGGTGAGTTGTTTGCCTTGCTGGAGATGTTGCGCTGCTCGGTTTGTCAACAAGGTTGAGTCTGTTCAATAAGTCGAGCTCTATGAGAGGATTGTGTGCAGAAGGAATCTTTGTGCTTTGTTTCAACCTTTTCAACATGCTTATGTAGGATAGAAGGTGTTTGGGGCGAGGTTGTAGTGTCCTTCTGTTCCCCTTTTGAATAGATTGTGAAGAAGCTGAATTTTGCAGTATGAGATAATACCTTGTGGCACTGCTTAGGTGGAACAATAGTCAGAACTACCTCTGGTATTCTGTAGAGATGACCCCCTAGAGAAACAATGACATTGCGGGGTCGAGACTCATAAACAACATGGTGTCTCCACATATATGGCTAGCCCAAGAGAAAATCACAAACATCCAATGGGGAAACATTACATAATACCTCATCCTTGAAGGGTTGGATTTCATATGACAATCGACACTATTGGTTGACACAAAGATATCATCCTTGGAGAAGACACCTGATGTTGTATGGATGTGGGTGTGGTGTTGTCGAAAATCCCAACTGTTTGATAACCTCTGCTGAGATGAGGTTCTTCTGGCTTCCGCTATCAACAATAAAATGTAGTGGGGTCCCCTTCACCCACATCTGTGAATGAAAGAGGCGCTCCCCCTCTTCAGTATCTGTTGGTTCTTCTGGTTGAATTGTTGCGGTTGCGACAATAGCAGTGGGGTTTGCATTGATGATCTATCTTTTACCAGTATTTTCAGATTCATATTCCGAATCAGGGTTCATCTCCTTATCTTTGATATCGGCCACCAATGACTATTTTGAGAGACATTCATCAGTGTTGTGCTAGGGGCTTTTGTGGAAATCGCACCATTTTCTGGTGTCCTTCTCTGTCTTCACATGACCCTTCTTTCTCTGTGGCTTGGATTGGTTTTCAGGAGACTGTTTGTTAGGGCCGACTTCATCATACTTTGGTTGTTGCATATTTGCAGACCCGAACTCTCGTTTGTTCTGGTGTTTAAATTTTTTCTCAATTTTAACAGCATATCGATAAGCAACACCAAGTGATGAGATGTACATAAAATCCATTTCAGTTTGGATATATTTGTGTAGAGCCTCGTAGTATTTCAGAGCCAAATGTCATTCGGAGTCTTTGATACCCAACTTGGTGCATAAGGTATGGAAGGTATTGGTGAACTCTGGAACTACTTGGCCCTTCTCTTGCCGCAGTGTGGTCCATCTCATGTACTGGTCCTCATAGTTTCCAATAGGGTAATATTGTTCCTTTACCACATCCACAAAAAAATCCCAAGTGGTATTGACCCCATATATTCCAAAATCCTCTATGGAAATTTGATCCCAGTAAGTTTCCCACCAATGTTTGACATGGGGGAGAGATTTAAGGAGTGTGAAGGTGATCTTTTCCCTGTCGGAAAAATTATGAACAGAGAAATAACCTTCTAACAGATTTAAACATTTGTCTAGGGCATCTGCATATATTTGACCTTCAAATATGGGAATATCAAAATTAACTTGTACCTTGAAAGGAAAGGTTCTTCCAAAGTGGTTTTTTGATGAATATGTGCTTGTTTCTATTGGCAGGCATTGAAGGATGTGGGAAAAATTCTCCATCATTTCGTCCCTCTGTCGCATGAGAGCTTGTTCAAGCAACAGATTGATTGGATCATTTTCTCCATCATTTTTCTTTCCTTCCTCCATGGAGGGTTTCTTGGGCGTGCGAGAGAGATTGTCTTCAAGAGAGAAAATCTCGATACCCAACTTGATATACTCGAACCTCGTCGGGGACATGCACTGAAAAATGATCAAGAGTAGCCTGCTCTGATACCACTGATCCGGATTATTTTTGGCACGAAATGAGAGCAGAGATATAATAAATAAATGCATAGAGATATCGTGGATATCCAATAATATAACATAAACGTATCATATATGCAATCATAAACATAGAGATACAATAATACACGATTTCTATTAATGAAATAAACGTACAGAGACTATAAAAATACAAAGTGAAAGACTCACTAGAATGGTGGCAACTTATCTCTGAGAAGAGATGTGACGACTACTCGCATTCACAAGAAGATGAATACAATGAGGCTTTGAAGGAATTTTTACAATAAACAAGAATGTCAAAATCCCTAGACATCCAAAAACCTAACCCTAGGATATGAAGCGCCAAAAGTCATGTGGACCCCATTTGGGTAAGTCAGTACATCAACTTCCTGGGGTCGTAACTTTTGCATACAATCTCCATTTGACGCATATGATACATCGTTAGAAGGGTCTATCCGAGGACTACAAATGTTGATAGAAAATATCAAGACAAAAAACAAATCAATATTCGTCGCAGTTTGATGCCCAAAAAAGGTCGTTTAGGGCCTCAAAATGGCTCTGAAAGTTCAGGACCCGAAAAATTGCCAAAAATAGTAAATTGCCAAAATTGCCAAAAAATTGTTTTGAGCGAGTTGGAAAAGGTGGGTGGCCACCGATATCCACCTGGATCAAATGTTTCCTTTATGACTCATGTACTTGAAAATTATGATCATGTTACCTACTCGGATGCTAAACGAAGACCTGAATGGGAACATTCCATACAAACATAAATTGATTCTTTGTCGAAGAATCACACTTGAGACTTAGTTCCTCGACTACAAGGAAAGAATGTTGTGAATTTTTTATGGGTCTTCAAAACCAAATTCACCTCTGAAGGTGTTTTTGAGCAACATAAAACATGCCTAGTTGTGAAGGTATTTTCTCAACAAGAAGGTCTCAACTACACTGATACCTTTTCCCATGTTGCAAAGATGAACTCTGTTCAACTGATTCTTTCCCTTGATGCTCATTTTGGATTAAAAATCCATTAGATGGATGTGAAGAATTATTTTATTCATGGACCTCTCTAAAGATATTTTCATGGAACAACCACCTAGTTTTGTTACAAATTCTACCCTATTTTGTCGAATAAAGAAGTCACTTTATGGTTTGAAGCAAGCTCCTCAAGCTTTGTATGCTAAGATCGACAGTTTCTTTCTTCGACTTGGTTTGAAAAATTGTGAATATGATCACATCTTGTATGTACTCCATAGCAATAGAGACACCTTGATTGTTGTTATATATGTTGATGACATTCTCATTACTGTAAATAATACTAATCTCATTCTTAGATTGAAGAAACAAATTGCTCACTCTTTTAACATGACAAATCTTGGTACTCTACATTATTTTTTGGGTCTTCAAGTATTACCACTTTGTGATGGATTTTTCATTTCTCAATCTCAATATGTGATGGATCTTTTTACACATTTTAAGATGGTTGATTGTAAGCCCTGTTCTACTCCCTTTCAATCTGAAGTCAATCTCACTAAAACTTGTCAAACTCCCTAAGTCAATGCTATGCTTTATCGACAACTAGTCGACAATATTATTTACCTTACTCATAGTTGAACTAAAATTTCCTTTGCTATTAGTGTGGTTTCTCGGTTTATGAAAAACCTCGGAGAAAGCCACTGGAAAAAAACCAAAAAAAAATTCCTCTATCTCAAAGGTACCACTCAATTTTGTATCAAGTATTTTCGAAGTTCAGATTTGTTGGTCGGCTTCACTAACTCCGACTGGGATGGAAATAGTGATGATCAAAGGTCCACTTTTGGCTATGTGTTTCATATCAGCACTCGACCGTTGGTGTGTTTTTGAAATAAAAATAAGGTAGTCTCCTTGTCGACTACAAAAGCATAATATCGTGGTGTCATTCAAGCAGGAACTAAAGTAGCATGGATCCATCAACTTTTGGGAGAACTTGGCTTTCATGTTCAAACCTCGACTACAATCTACTATGATAATGAAAGTTTCATGTAGGTTGCTGAAAATACTATTTCCCAAAATAAGATGAAGCATGTTGAGATCCATGATCACTATTTGAGACAATTAGTTCATGAGAACATTGTATCTCTTGAATATTGCAGAAAAGATGATCAAGTTGTTGATATATTCACTAAATATTTATATGAAGATATATTTATCAAGCTCCATACAAGGCTCAGGATTTAGGAAGATGAAATTATGAGGGGTGTCATGATGACATAATTTCACTTCCTGGATATCTAGAGATGTGTGATGATGGGGGGTGTTGGAACATTAAGAATTCATAGTTCATCACACTTTTCCTAGATTCAGTCTATTGGGCAGTCGACCTACATCTGGAAACAATCGATCGAGTGATCAACAAGATCTATACAATAGTCGGTCGAGTAGTCAACATGCATGTCAGTCAGATAGTGGACCAAAAGTTGAAGATAGTTGAGTAGTGGATCCAACCCAACAATCTACTACGAGTTGGAAACATGGACGATCAAGTCGAGAATCCTTATCGAGCCGACCAGACGACGCAGATTTGACAGAGTCAACTCTAACAATAGATGGTTATATGTGGACGATATCCTCCCAATTTCATGGAAGTTGGTTAGATATTGAATCTATAAATAACAGGCCTCGTGGGTCATTGAAAATAACATGTAGATCATGCGATCAAGATGTGAAAAATGCAATGTGATGTTCTGATCACAATGCATGATGCTTAAGCGTTGTAACAATGTCTTTAGACACCACCCTTTGTCTTCAAAATTTTATTCTCTCTTCAATTGTCTGCAGAATGTTCTCTATGTTTCGTAACAGATTCCACCCTATTCCCCAATTGGGCATTGTGTGAAGAAGATATATTGACAAAAAAAATGAAGAAGGAAGGAAATAACAGAGCATGAAGGATTCATAAGAAGAATCTCATTCGAATATTGAATGTTGTCTTTGAGCCAAAGAAATTTGTGAAAATTTGACACTCAGTAAGAATGCATCATAATATTAGTTGAGAGTGCATAGCTCACTCTTGTAACCATTTACTAAGAACAAAATATCCCCACTAAATGTTATATTTCCCATTTGGGTTTCCAATATTAAAAAATATCCATGTCATGGTGTGATTTATTGCTTTATGATTGAGTTGTGCTTATTTGATTTTGTTTTGACTTTAATTTGATGTTTAGGTTTAAATAATTGTTTAGTAAAATCGTGCTTGATTTATTTTGAACTCATATGCATCCCCACATATTGCAAACTACCCAATTACTAGGTTTAACCAATGCATTGATGGTTTGCATTAGGATTTAAACTAGTAGCATACTTTTTAGTTCATTTTGACTCCTTGATTCCTCCAATGTGTGTAGGATACTTATCCTAAGAGGATTGAGTTGTGAACATGGTGTAACCTATTTTGGGTGTGTTTCCTTCCTCTCAAATAGCCAATCATTTTCTCTTACCTCGGTATGGTAGTATTCCTAGTGAGAAGAACTCATGTTTGATTGATTTCATTACATTTTGCAATACACTCTACCTCCATTTCCATAAACAATTCCATGCTAGAAAATTTGAATCATTTGGGGAAAATCAAGATGGTAATAGAATTTCCTATCACACTATTTCTATCTACTTAATTGGAAGGGTGAAAATTGGGATTTTCTTGATCATATAAATCCTATGTTTGATTATTGAAGCTTGGGAACTTCATTGTTAAACTACAACCAAGCCAATCTTGATCATATAGTGCCTATGTTCAATTATTGAAGGTTTGGTGATTTAATGCTAATCTACAACCAAGATAATCACCTCTAGTCACTTATATCCATTCAATTTGTTGTGTATTTAAATATTTATATGCATGTGTGAGTGTTTTTATTGACTCATTATATTGGCCTAACCAAGTCAACTTTATTATGTGTATATTTACAAAGGAAAGAGAGTTGAGAACATATCATTATCCACTTATTGTGTTGGTTTTCTTTGGGTTGGGAATATCTATATATCTTTGTGTGTGTGTGTGTGTGTGTGTGTGTGTTTTACCATATGATTGTTTGATTGCATAATACCCAGCCTTGGCACCACACTAGTGAATACCAAGTCTATATAATAGATCCCTTTTATGCCTATTGGTGGTTAGAGGCTAAGAAATTTGTAGAATTTTCCACACATAATTTGTACCAAGAGTAGATAATTGATTTTTCTTTCTGCAAAGTATTTATGTTGGTGAGATGGATAGGTCATATACCTACAATTTATAGATCATATGGTATTATAGTAGGTTTTCCAGAGACCTTGAATCAACTACCATGGAAAAATATTTGAAGATGGAGAAGTTGGAAGAGTTAAGAGACTTAAACAAGGAGATCCAAAAGGAAAGTTTGTATTGGAGGAAAAAAAGGAAATGAGTTGGAAAAAGGGCTTAATAAACACTAAGACTCCTCAGCACCATGAGGGTAGACTTAGACAAGAGTATATTGTATCTCTTGCAATTGGAGGAGAAATTCACTCAATTGGATAATTGGTAAGAGGAGAGGTTCACTAAAATCATTGTTGAGATATAACACAATTTTATAGAAAAGGAAGAGGCATTGAAGAAGCTACATATATCTATCCAAGAGACCAAAAAACCACTCCCATTACCATTGTGAAATTCAACGCTATGACAGAGTCAAGCATGGTAAAATCACCTTCCAAGATCCTTCCTCAAGATCCTTTTAGTGATTTCAAAAAGCACACTAGAGGCATCAATTTCAAGTTTTTGAGGAAAATGGGCTACAAGGTCCAAGGGATAGGCAAGAAAGGATAACAGATTATGAATCTTGTTGTAGTTCAATAGAGACCCAAGCATGAAGGCCTAGGATTATGTGGACAAGAATCAAACACAAGTTGGGTCAAGTATACCAAAGAATAGTTGGGGAAATAGAGTTATATCAATGTAGATTTAGGATAGGGAGTTAGTAATTAGGGCATAAATTTCTCCTATGATATCAAAATGAGATGAGTCAAGTTGGGTTATAAACTAGATTCATAGGGGAATACACACTAGTAAAATGTTTTAAATATCTATCCAATTATTCTACTGAAAAT